>APFE030839973.1:10074-23647 GCA_000404065.3 Pinus taeda
TTGTTGGAATTCATAGTACACATTATTTCTCATTCTCTCATAGAGATTTGGTTTGCTCTTAATATGGATTTGGTTTTTAAATTATATATTTTTGTTTATTTAGTCAATTCTTTTTGGTTTGCTCTTAATATAGATTTGGTTTTTAAATTATATATTTTTGTTCATTTAGTCAATTATTTTAACTTTCACAGTAATAAAATAATTAGATTATTTATCATATATTATATTTCTTTTAACTTTAAGAGTAATAAAATAATTAGATTATTTTTGCCTTATTAGAAGGAATTATTGTTAAATTGGAATAACTGTTTTATTTACCATTGAAAGATAATTCTATTACTATTATATTTTTAAATTTTTAAATATTATTATTATTTTTTATTTATTTTTGGTGCAAATATATTATTAGAGTGTATTGTTTGTAAGATCTATTTCTTATATCTAAATATTTAAAGAATATATTTTTTTAATTGTGTATTAGAATTAAGGGGGGTTAGGTGTTTTTCAATATGGAAAGAAGTTGTCAAGAAAACATAATGTTACATAAAAAGTTCAACAATCATAGGATTATATTGAAAAATTAAAAACATGTAGATCTAATCTATCTTCTTTTTTTTCATGTAATTTACAATTTTCATCTCCAGAGTAATATTTCTTTTTGTTATTGCTATTCAATCATTTACAAATTCCATTTTCAAAGTAATATCTTTTTGTTTTTATTATTAAGTACTTATGCCACTATTCTCTCATGTAATTTACAGTTTTCATCTCCAAAGTAATATTTCTTTTTGTTATTGCTATTCAGTAATTTACAAATTCGGTTTCCAAAGTAATATTTTTTTGTTATTATTATTAATTACTTATGCCACTATTCTCTCATTTTAACACGCAGTGGCTCTCCTCACTAGATCTCATAATACATGATAACATATAAACAATTAAAAATACATGAACACCATATTTTATCCTAGAATCCCTTACTAGAAAATTGAATAATATATCTACTATTTCTCATGGCTTAAAAGAAGATAGAAATAAATACATTTTATAATACATGATAACAAATAAACAATTAAAAATACATGAACACCATATTTTATCCTAGCTATTTCTCGTGGCTTAAAAGAAGATAGAAATAAATACATTTTGTAATACGTGATAACGCATAAACAATTAAAAATACATGAACACCATATTTTATCCTAGAATCCCTTACCAGAAAACTGAATAATATATCTACTATTTCTCATGGCTTAAAAGAAGATAGAAATAAATATCTTTTGTAATACATGATAACACATAAACAATTAAAATTACATGAACACCATATTTTATCCTAGAATCCCTTACCAAAAAATTGAATAATATATCTACTATTTCTCATGGCTTAAAAGAAGATAGAATTAAATACATTTTATAATACATGATAACACAAATAATTAAAAATACATGAACACCATATTTTATCCTAGAATATCTTACCAGAAAATTGAATAATATATCTACTATTTTCATGGCTTAAAAGAAGATAGAAATAAATACATTTTATAATACATGATAACACATAAATAATTAAAAATACATGAACACCATATTTTATCCTAGAATCCCTTACCAGAAAAATGAATAATATATATACTATTTCTCATGGCTTAAAAGAAGATAGAAATAAATACATTTTATAATACATGATAACACATAAACAATTAAAAATACTTGAACACCATATTTTATCCTTGGAATCCCTTAGGATAAAATTGAATAATAAATCTACTATTTCTCATGGCTTAAAAGAAGATAGAAATAAATAGATTTTATAATACATGATAACGTAAACAATTAAAAATACATGAACACCATATTTTATCCTAAAATCCCTTACCAGAAAATTGAATAATATATCTACTATTTCTCATGGCTTAAAAGAAGCCAAACCCTCCACTCAACACTCAATTCAGGATTATGCAATAGAGAGGATTTTAACAACTTCATCACATATAAAGAGAATCATCAAGCTTTCAACAACTTCATCACATATAATTCACAGGCTCTAAGACCATGGACCACAAAAGTGATGTGCCCACATTTGTGATTTCCTTTTAGTTTTATTATTACTTAGTATACAAGCAAATGATGTAATCACGAGTCAAAAACATATTAAATTACTACATAATGGATTCACTCATCATTTTTAATACTAATAAAAATCTTCGCTATATCCCTCATAATTTTGTAAAAACTTCTTTTAGTAAGAAGTCAAAGAAACTTCATATGGATGATCCAATTAAACACTTTCTTTTCAGTATTTATCTAGTTTCTAAAATTTCTTATAACATACTAGAGCCTTACGGCGTTTCCATTTCAACATGTGTTACAATTGATAGTAATAATAATTTAAAAGCCACATCCAAATCATACATCATACACCAATTTCATGTATGGAACCTCTTATTTCGTAAAAACTTTTTTTTTTAATTTTATTTTTATTTTATTTATTTATATATTATTATATATATATTATATATATATTATATATATGTTATTTATAATAATTTAATCTAATATTGATATAGAAAATAAACTTATTTTTTCATGGTTAGCCTTTTGTTATTTAAATTTTTGGATCCTTTTATTTATTTATAAAATAAACTTATTCAAATATAATAAAATATAAGTAAATTTTATTTCAAAGTATTTTTTTTTTAGATTTTCTTTAGTGGGTGATTTTTTGGAATATTTTTTCGCATTGGGTTTTTCTCTTTTCAAATTTGTTCTAAAATTTGACAAGAAGTTTGTTGAATCCACACAAATTTTCATGGGTAACCAACAATCCCAGTTTCTTTGAATATTTTTCTCATGAGTTAAAATCACAATTGAAATAACACCAATTCAAAATTTTACCTCAGATTTTTCCACTGCACAAAAAGTCAACATCACACTAAAACACTCCCTTTTTATTTAAAATTTATAAAATAACCTATATATTATAAATCATTAACTTATTCAAAATATAAATAATATTCTATAATTTTATTTATTCAAAACATCAATAATTAAAAATATATGTAAATTATATCTTTAGTATACTAAAGATACAAATTAAGATACCTTACACTCAAATCGAGGAAAGTGTGAGAATTGACCTTCATAGGAAATTCCTCATTACAAGTTAAAAAACACCATTTAAAAGAACTCAATAATCTAATCGTCTTAGAAGATATTCATAAATAGAAGTTAGGATGACACAATCTAACTTCATTAGTGGGTCCACATTGGAGTGAGTTCGGTCCATTGAATGTTCCCATTTGGAAATGAAATAGAATTCACGACATTGGTTTATTTAATGTATTAATGATTGAAATTCCTTATGTCCATTACTTAAATTAGGGATGTTAAATTCGGTGCCATATCACTGAGATTCTTAACACAAGTTGCTATTTGGTGAGGTGACAAGCAAGGGCTTAATGTTAAAACTATCTTACAAGGTTATTTTAAATCCATAGACATGATTGAGGAACACCCCCACAACAATAGTGGATTCATGTGAATAATTTAATATTGTGTTGGCTTTTAATGTAATGAATTGGTTGTAATTTAATTTTTATATATATATATAAAGAGAGAAAGATTTATATATTTAAAAGTTTTCCTTTTAAAGGTTGAATAGGTTTGGAATTATATAGTATTTTTTTTTTAATTTGATACATTAAAGTAGGGTTGTAGTTCACTAATTTTTTATTTTTATAGATTATTAATTTTTTAATTTAATAAATTAATATGGTTAACATGGCACATAGTTGTAAAGGCATATAATTTCACTATAACATTGTAATTAGTTCAATCATTTTATTAATTATGTTATATTGGGAATAAGAAGAGGAAGGTTGGGTCGCAGGTTTTTTAATTTTTCTTTTATTATTGTGTTTAATTTTTGTTTTTTATTTTTTTTTGGAGTTAGTTAAGGTTTTTTTAATATCGGAGACATTATTTTGGGCTTATTTTAATATTATGGATCTTCTGTTTCTTAACATAGGAGCAAAATCATGACTAAAAGTAATGTTGTATGTTTGGTTGTTTCTAAGAAAGGTTTGATAGAGAGGGGATGTAATTGTATAATTTATTGAAAAATTTATTAAAATTAAGGAATGTTTTATTTTCAATCCTCGAGGGATATCTTAGTTAGCGATGGCCCTGA
The DNA here is from genome assembly GCA_000404065.3 of Pinus taeda. Lineage (NCBI taxonomy): Eukaryota > Viridiplantae > Streptophyta > Pinopsida > Pinales > Pinaceae > Pinus > Pinus taeda. The sequence goes on from APFE030839973.1 coordinate 14,270, forward strand.
ACATGAAGTGTTATGTGTGAGGATATTCGAGGTCCAAATTCCCCCAATTCACATGTGCATATGAAACAGGTATATGTAGGCACCTAGATGTTGTAGTGGTAGAAGTTGGAATCGACCCTGTGTCATGCGACTATGAGATAGGCCCAGTTGTTTCCTCTGGATACAAAAATAAAAATAAAAAATGTTTCATTTTATTTACATTTGAAATTGTAGATCTCAATTGAATAATACTAATGATCTGTTGACAGTGTTAGAACCACCAACATTCAGGGGGTCTCCCCAATATAAATTCATAATTAGACCTCACATCGTTTCGAGTAGGAGCCTCATCTAATACATCTCGGTTGAAAAAATAATGGGTTTTAGTGGTATGCCTTGGTTGCGATTACCCATAAAATGATGTACTCTTGACTTTGGTGAAACAAGTGTATAACTTTGTGAAGAGTCAAGTGCAATGCATGAGAGATTCTATCACAATAAAGGGGAAGTAAGTGAGCCCCTTAAAATCCTTTAATAGTACGTAGCTTGAATCCACCAACATTCAGGGGGTCTCCCCAATATAAATTCGTAGTTAGACCTCACATCGTTTCGAGTAGGAGCCTCATCTAATACATCTCGATTGAAAAATAATGGGTTTTAGTGGTATGCCTTGGTTGCGATTACCCATAAAATGATGTACTCTTGACTTTGGTGAAACAAGTGTATAACTTTGTGAAGAGTCAAGTGCAATGCATGAGAGATTCTATCACAATAAAGCGGAAGTAAGTGAGCCCCTTAAAATCCTGTAATAGTACATAGCTTGAATGGAACACACAAGCATAAAAGGAATCATGAGTTAACCTGCAAAATAGTTCACAAGATAACCATGATTGAAATACATAACAACTTGCATTCAACAAGATTCATACAAATGAAAATTAATTAGTTCATAAGTTTTAGCATAAATGAAATAACATATATTGCAAACATAACAAGAATATTCCTACTATATTCACAACATATGCATGAAAAAGTGTTGGATCCGAGATTTTATTAAAGTGGAAGTTCTAAAAATACATATACAATTAATAAGCCATTAGCCCAAATAGTGAAACATGAAGCCAATGCCTGCTCCTCCAAAGAAAGATACTCTCTCTATGCTAACGGAAAAGAAAAATCTCTCGACAAAAACTCCCTAGCTTTGGATCCTAGCCAAAGACTGGCCAAAATCCCATTACATGAGTTATGAAAGTATATTTATAACAAATGAGATGACTAATCATCTCCCCTGTATGAATCTTGGACTTCCCTCAATGACTCTTTGACTTCTTTCACCCATGGCATTTTGAATTCCTTACAAATTGACTTTTCACATCCCACAATTGTCACTTAGAATTTCACTTACAAATTAATTACAATATTTCTCATACACATATAAGACAAACTTGGGTAGAGTCAACTAAGAAAACCTAGTAAGACAAACAACATTTCAAGCTTGAGTTTGGGGAAACTAAAGCTCAACCACTTCAACTTGTAGCTTCTCAGATGCATAGCGATGCCAAGAATTATACTGTGCAATGACTTCCCCAAACTTTGTGATGGGATCAAGCTGGAAGTAGAATCTTTCCTCCATTGCATATAGGTACACGGTCTTGGAGCCAGTTTGCATTTCCTTTTTTAACAAGAAAAACATGGTTTTTATCTTGGAAGGGCCACCAATATACTTATGCATATCATGTATGTTCACCTCTATATATGCCTTGGTAGCGATATGCTTGAACTTGTCCAACTATTCCTCCACTTCATGTCTAGCCTTGTTTCTGCCTTTAGCTTTACTGAGTGTACTGACATAAGAGATCATGTGTGACTTCACCATGAAAGCCACTCTATTGTACAACCATGCATAAGAGGCATGAATGTTAGTGATGAAAGAGTCAAGCTGTTTGATAAACATATGAACTTATTCTTTCTCCAACTCAGCCCGTTCCCTTGTCTTCTTCACCAACTTAGGAGGTGTGCCTCTATACTGCATTCCCCACTCATGCACAACAACGATGGTTGTTTGGAAAACCTTGAGAGCTTTAGCATTCTCTCTACATTTTTCTTGCATGTTATGCAAGCGGACAACTTCTTTGTGCACGGTGACTTACTCCTCATAGAGGTTCCTCATGGTTTCTCCCAATGTCGATACTTCACTAAGTATGGCTACCTTGAGTTCTTCTAAGTACACTTATGTGGGAGCTACTTTCTGAACCTTTGCTCAGAGTTGTTAAATACGTTTCTTTGTGGCCTCTAAGTTCTTTGTCATTTATCTTTTCTCGGCCATTAAATACTCTATGTTTGACTTGGAGGATCCTGTGAAGGCCAAGTTGGTTGCGGCAATAACTTCTGGATTCTTCCTAGTGTCCATCACAGTCACCTTTTATTTGATAAAAGGAGGATGTGTGAGTTTGTCCGAGAAATTCTTCTTTCTTTCTTGTATAATATTCTTATGTGCCTCATCAAAAGTTAAATTATAGATATCTATCACCAGACCTTAATCAAGAGGAGCAATTTCCTCTTCCTCACCTAGAGCTTTCCCTTCTATAGGAGGAGGGGAAGATTGAATAGTGATTTGTTGTGTACAAGGCATGAGATCAACATTTTGATTTGGTTACTTTGGTTGTACCTAAATATCTTGGACTACTATTAAGTCCTTGATTTCCTAGGCAAGTTATTTGTCTTGCAGCTCCTTGTTTTATTCCTAAAGTAGTCGAATTTGTTCTTCTTCCTCGACCTTCTTTAGTGTTGTTTCTTCCTCCTCTTTCTTTCGCCTTTATTCTTCTTATCAATACCTCTCTTCTTGTTATTTCTATTATTTATCTTCCTTCTTCCTTAATTATTCCTCTTGCTTCTTATGCTTACTCTTTCTTTTTGCTGCTATGGCCTCTTTCAAGATGATTTGGTTTGCATTCCATTTGTGGCTATGTTGCTCTGTTGGACTATGCACAACCTTCCACACACTAGGTTGTGCCTCTCTAATGGTTATGCTTCTAGATTTGCTTCTTGTTGGGGAGTGATTTGTGATGTACCTGAAAATTTGACTGGCACATGGGGCTTGGATGCATTATAATAATTATTTATCTTTTTCTCCTTAGGTATCGAATGAGTCACGCTCGGCTAAGTGAAATGTATATTTGCACATTGTTGCTTGAAAAAACTTTTAGGATCATATGGATGATATTCCATAAGACCAAAATCAAATTTTCCTAACTCTTTCCAGTCGGTCTCTAAAATTTTCAAGTTCTTGATCTCATACGACCCAATTTGGAAAGAAAGAGTGGGCCAATGTGCTTTCTTCTTTCTCTACAAAACTATTGATAAACCTATAGAAATATGATAAGATACTTCCTTCATGACCAATTTGTCGGTGGCATACCTTGGTAGCAGATGTCAAGATTTCTTACTGCCAAACACTCGAAGGTATGTGCCATCCGGTGAGGAAAACTAGTTAGCAAGGTCCACTACTATGTCCATTACCTATTGGGACATGCAAGGTGGATCTTCCTCAATGAGCATCTTGTATAGTGTTATGAGTAAGTGATCAGTAAGATTCTCTATAACTCCCCTATAGCTGCACTCAAAGAAATTTGCAGTAAATGTGGACAACAGATTCCTTTCAATGACTAAGTCCAATGCATGTCAGGAAAAGTGTTCAGAGCACATATTTCATCCAACAAGTATGCAAACATGTATAATTTTTCATGCTTACCCATGAGAGGTTTCTTGACATTGTTTACATGGATATTTAATTGTTGAGCCAACAAGTCCGACTCATGGATATTTAATTGTTGAGCCAACAAGTCCGACTAATTGAATTCCTTCCCATCATTCACCACATGATGTAGTAAGAATGTCGAGCCTTCAGGAAATGTCTCAGTACTCTTTTGACTTTCGATTCAACAACATAGAACTATCAAGTATTGGAATGATTTTTTGAGAGATTTGGTGTAACATCCCTAGTGAAAATTCCATGTAAAAATATATATAAGCCACAATGATCGAGCATGTATTCCAAGTTTAATGGTGGGGGGACATCCTAATGGGAGTTTATTCAATTTATTATGGCTAAGGAAATTGGAAAAGTAAATGGCTAAGGGTTTGGAAAGGCATAAGCAATTTATTCGCATTTTATTTATGATAATAATGGAAATTAAGAGAAAAGGAAGGTGAAAAGTCACAAGTTTCATGTGACGAGAAAAATGAAGGAAAATAATAGAAAATGAAGAAAATAGAGACCTCATTAATAAAAAGGCTTCTGAGGATCAATGGGCAAGACTTGATCAGTCCAATTTTGGAGCTCTCTCATTATTCTCTCTCTCTCTCTCTCTCTCTCTCTCTCTCTCTCATACTCTTGGAGAATTAGAGTTTTCTTGGAGCACTCTTGGAGGGCGTGAAATAATTGGATTTTTGGAGCAAGAATGCAAAGGAAGAGCATGAAAGCAGAAGAAGGCATCAGGATCAGAAGCTACATCCGATTTTCTTGCAGGTACTGAGTTGCATGTATGTTTCCTTCACTAGTTTTGGCATGTATGGCACATGCGTGTGCTTTCTTAGTTGTGATTTGTCATTAGCATGGAGCACTGCTTGGATTGACAGGGGATTGCCTATACTTGTGATTTCCTAGATAACCATGGTGATTGTGGGTTTATTTCCTTGTTTTATTTTTGGTTTGTTCTCATGTTTCCTTAGCTTGGGTTGAGTTACTAGTTCCTAGAGCCTTCATTGGACAAAATATCTGGAAGCCTTGTAACGGATTGGGTTGAGTTAATAGTTGTGTAGCCTTGGTTGGACAGTTGCTCTGGAAGCCCTGTAACAACTTGGGTTGAGTTACTAGTCCCATTGCCTAGGTTGGAAAAATTCTCTAGAGCCCTTGGTGGGTTGAGTTACTAGTCTTGAGGCCTTGGTTGGACAATCATATAATGTTGTGATCATGATTTCTCTATGCTAATGATTATATGAATATGATTGTATGATTGTCCAACCAAGGCTCCAAGACTAGTAACCCTAGGGACCCTATCCCAACAGACCCCCAACACAAATATGGTGACTTACCCTCAAGTCACTCGGATGGTGCCTCGATCTTGCTGTGGAGGCCACCAAACTCAACCTGCAATGTTGCTACATCAACAAAGCTCTGTACCATAACCTACTACACTTATTCTACTAGATTCTATGTTGTCGATCCTTCTACTGCTAGGCACATCATTCTCTATGTTTGTTGCACTGCCTTTAACTTTTCTTGAAGTGATAGAGTAAGCTGGCAGGCTTTCTTTATCCATGGATGCAGTCTGGCCTTGAGAAGGGCCTCTTTTCTCTATAGCTCTTTAATATGTGATTGTAGTTGCTTGCCTTCTTGCAATCGCGCAAGGTGTTGGACTGGCACCAAAGTGCGCACAGTTGCTCTGAATTCATCAAACTTGCATTGTATCTCCCGGATTTCTATGTTAAGCTTCTGCAATTTTGGGTCCTCCTGCAAGTTCGTCCATAACTCCATGGCATGATCAAATATCATCACACAGTCCATAACTCCATGTGCCCATATTTTCCCTAATAGTTGCTCTGCGTTGTCCTTGGACCTCTAGCGGAGTGGTTGGCTATAACTTCAGCTGAAGCTCTAAGATCTTTAGATGAAAGTCAAACGTGACTTGACCGATCTAATATTGGCACGCGCAGACCGCAGCAACCAATTTCTTGATTTTTGTGGTCACTGTAGCATCCTCCAGAATGTTTAATTTGGGAATTGTCTTGCATGCCTACACTATTGTTGTCTCCAGGCTCTGACTTCGTGGTTGCAATTCTTCTTTTTATTTTAGAGCCTGAGCTTTTTCTACGAATATCTTCTCGTTGTTTACTTTAAATTCACTAATGACTACAACGGCATGCTGCTCTCTGCTCCTAATTTTGTCTGAGACCCCCTAATGTAGCGCATGGAGAGTCTAAAATGGAAACAGGGCCAAGTTCACTCCAATATCTTTGACTATGCTCAACACAGCGTGGTCTTCCTCTAATTTTGTGTGGACAGGTCCTTCTAGTAATAGTATGACTCAGAGGTCCAGATTTTGTTCCATCTCTATTATTGTCGTGCTCCCTTGCACCAGGCTCGCTTGCACCCTACTCGCTTGCCCAACGCTCACTTGAATCATGCTAGTCTAGATCTACAGCTCATGCATATCCTTCTAGATGCTCCCTAGCGTCTGCATGTATTGTTGTTCAAACTACTGGCACAACTCTGTGGCGGTGAATCTTACCTTGTCTCTAATCTCAACGAGATCCCCCTTTGTGAGGATCATCAGGTCAATGCGCACATGTTTATCTAATTTATGCTTCTTTCTTGGCGCAACAGTTTTCTCCTTACTGTGCTTCCTCAATGTGAAGAGAGTGCTCTGCTCCTCTCCCCCGCCTCCTTCTTGTTTTGAGACTTCCTGCTCATCTGTATGTTGGGAATCTGATTCTTCGGCTTCCTCTATTTCAGTATGCTCTTTCTTAGCATTCTCTTTTGCAGTGTGCTCTTTTTTCACATCTTCCTTAGTAGCATCTTCTTTCTTCTTATGTTCATCCAATGCTCATACAACCTTCTGGTCTGCCTCTTTTCTCTTTTATGTAGTTATCGTCTATACAGTAGAGTTCTCTGCACCCTTACTAGTACCTGCACCAACGTCCATGGGATCACACCACTCTGGTCACCAACTATCCAAAATCTCCTTCACATCTATTTCTGAGACTAAATATGGCATCATGTACCATATATGCTTAGGGTCCTTCCTCGCCCTAATTGAGACATTATGGAAATTAGCCTTGAACTCCGCGAAGGCCCTTAATTGCTCGAACAAGGTTGGGGATAACCTTGGTTGTTGACTGATTATTGTTCGAAGATCCATTTCCATTAAGATCTAGAAAATCTTCGATTCTTTGATCTGCTCCGGATCCTTTGTCGCCCACAGCGAAGCAAACTTCATCGCCTCTAGTAAATCTTCTGCCTGTAGAGGAAACTGGCTATCCTCCAACAATCTCCATGCTACTAAGATAATTGACAATAGGAGCCATGCAAAATGAAAGGGCTTACTGTCCTCCTGTGCTTCACGATAGTTCATGAGGAAATCCTTACACAAATACTACACCCAATTGTATTGTACTCCATTAGCACACTGAGCAGCGAATGACACCACTGACGTTGAAACTTCATCCGTGTGACATTTCCTCATAATCGTGCCTGCAAGAATTTGGGTGACGAACTACACTGCCTGGTCCTGAATGGATTGGATAGAATATCCACGCGACTTCTTTAGTAAACTAAATTATGTCTTCATCTTATCTGCCAGCTCCTTTTCTCCACTTTTCCCTCCAAACTCCTTGGTAGGGTCCATTCCTTTATAGGGAAGCTTTGTAATCCGATGGATGAGCATATTTGTGATCAGGATGGGTTCGTCGAGCCATAAGCGCCCATCATGCACCAGCGTGAGAAGCTAGTGCATACACACAGTGTTGATGATTGATTTTTGAAAATGTGGTACACACAGCATGTGCAGCAGCCCGTCTTGCTCGACTCCTCTCACCCATTTCATGGGTTCCAAATGCGTAACTCTAGTATGTTCATAACAGATCTCCTTCATGTACTTGTGAGTATCAAAATGAGGGAATCTATCATGGTCTGTGAGATCCCAGTCTTCCATCTTCAGCACTGGAATGCATGCTAAGGTCATGCCTTCAAATTCAACATCTTCTGGTAACAAGGGCGTCGAGACTGTAAACTTTCCAGAATCAGGATATTTCATTACTTTGGTCTCCCTTTTCATGGAGGGTTATACTCCAGGAGCCATGTAATAGGCTCACCCTCCTCAGCAGCTAACTCTTCCACTCCTTGGAATTCTTCTTCCTCCAAGTCCACAACTCTCTCTGACTACTCGTCCTTCCTCTCCTTCTATCAAACATTTGGTTTCTTCCTTGGTGAATGTCTCATCGGCATAGGTTTCTTATGCTTCTCTTTTGCAGCTGATTGCTTTGGCTTAGGCGACCTTGGTGTCGTAGGTACAATGGTTGTAGTTTCCATAGATACAACCTCAGGCCCTTCGCTTGAGAAACAACAACTTCATAAGTAACTACCACAGACATTTTGGCAAGGATGATCTTCTAGTTTCACTCAAGTAAGGTTGCAAATATTGGACTTGAAGCTAAATCCTCCCAAAACTATCGACTCATATACTTAAAACAACAAGGCTCACAGACAAGTCTCAAAAGGAAAAGTTTTCTTTGGTGGACCAACCTATCCAATTTATATGAGGTTTTGAATTCAAATCTAACTGTTCCCTCCACTTTCAGATCATAAATGCGTCTTTGGTGGCAAATCTTCAAATATTTTCGCCATAAATGGTGCCTACCCACTCCTCTTAATGATTTTTTTGCCATCAAATCATGAAAAGTGACTTCAATAGCTACTTTTGGGCCCATCTACGAGGTACCATACTCCACAGCACAACTCATCCAGTGCAGCTTCACCTATCGCACTCATGTCTTCCATCGCATAACCTCCCTACTATGTTTTTCTCCTCTTCGGGCAGCGTAGTTTATAGTTCCACAATCCCTTACAACTACTTGGATTCCTATGACTGTCATGCCACCTACATTTGATGGGGAATAAAGAAGTCACAGGATGCATAAGCATGGTTGCTTTGTATGAATAAGTTCCTCAAGTTGCATGATTACTTAGAAAACATGAAGGGAAAAATAACTACATTCAATCTTAAAGGTAAAACATATATCTAATGGGAAGATGTAAAGAATGACAGAGGTATTTATGAAGAGGCATTGACTTGGAATGAGTTCAAGAGACTAGAAAAAAGTATCTATTTGAGAGATATTATGATGACAGGGCAAAAGAATTTTATGAGTTGAAGATGGGATATATGACTGATGAGGAGTACACTAGTAGATTCTTGGAGTTATTGAGGTATGTGCCTTACCTGAAGGAGGAGAAGGCCAAGATCCAGTGATTCATTAGTGGGTTTTTGAAAGCATTCAAGGACAAGATTGAATTTGATGAGCCTAGATCATTGGAGGAAACAATGTAAACTTTGAAATGGGAACTGATACAATTACCCATTTTTATTGAGGTAGTAGTAAAATCAATTGATTTTGAAAAGTGTTGATTCAGAATGTTTAGCATAATTTTGACACGTTCAATTTTTTAAGTATCAAGTATGAACATTTTTTTACTTTTAATAGTTTTAATGATGATTTTGAAAAGTGTTGATGAGGCATCAACCCCTATATTTATTTAACCATTATTCAAGTTGTCTAATCACGGATAAAAAAAATTAAAAACATTAAAAATTTGAGGAAAAAACAAACAAAACACAATTT
>APFE030839973.1:24981-42336 GCA_000404065.3 Pinus taeda
TGTTTTTGGTCTTTTTTTCGTTGTTTTAACTTTTGTTTTTATTTGTACACTTTTGTTTTCATTTTTCTTTTTAAATTTTAAGTTTTTTCAGAGTCATGGTAAAATCTTTTATGTCATTATTTCAAAAAGTTGAAAATTTCAACATCAACACTTTTCATTTCTAGAGTTTTTTGCAACAAAAAAATTAATTTTCACTGTCATTTTTAAAACATGTTGAAAATTTATCCAAAAAAACGGTATTCCAACATCAATACTTTTCATTTTCGAGTTGTTTTTTCATGTTTTTTGGGGTTATTTTGGCTAGAGTTCGCGTTTTGAGTTTATAGTTCCCGTTTCAAAGTTTACATTGTTAAGAGGGCATCTGGAAGCTAAAGCATTGTTTTGAGCAATCAAAGTGCAGATCTGAGTCTAAGCCGGACTAGAAAGTTAATGCAAAGAATACAGGAAAATGAGACAAGAAGCGAGCAAGACCTCAAGATACAAGTAACAAATAGAATGCAACCCCGCATAATAAATTCAATGCATCTAACAGAGGACATGGATTTTGGTCTAAGGAGCGGAACATAGGTGATGGTTGGAAGCCCTTGTAGTGTTCGACTTTTGTAGGAGAGCATCACAAGAGAGATTTTCCACAACATCAAGGTGGTAGACAACAAATCTACCATGCTCGGGAGGCACAGACAGTGGGAGATGCTGGAAAAATAATTCCACATATTTATATAGCAATGGAGGATAGGCAGGCAGATCACCATGTGTCTATTATTGAGATGAACAATATGCTTTCTGATCAAGTTGTTTCTATTGTGATTGACCCTGGATCTAATTATAGTTATGTTAATCTTGACTTGGTGGATAAGTGTGGTTTGAATAAATAAGTGCATGCAAAATATTAGTTAGTGTAGTTGGCAATAGGTACAAAGAAGAGAGTTCATCACTAGCTAAGTGCTTGTGCATTTGAGTTGAATGGTATGTTTACATCAGCAAATTTAAATGTATTGTTGTTGGGATCACATAGTATGTTTTTGGGTATGGACTGGTTGTATCTTCATAGAACCAAGGTGGATTGTTATGACAAGGCTATTGATTGTATGGATGACAATGGGGAACAAAGAGATTTGTAGGGCAAGAAGAAAGAAACATCAGTTAGGATGGTGACAGCTATGCAGGTGAAGCATAGTCATAGAAAAGGGGGTGTGTTATTTTTAGTGCATATATCCAGTGACAAAGGTAAGGAAGTTGAGGATGAAAATAACTTGAGCAGGTACCTAGTTCTACAACAGTTTCAAGCTGTGTTTCTGGCAGAGATTTCATATATGTCGCCTCACAGGGAAGTAGACTTTTCTATTGAATTGGTACCAAGGGCAGCACCAACATCTAAGGAACCTTACAGGATGAGCACACTAGATTTATTGGAACTAGAGTTGTAATTAAAGGAAATGCTTGAAAAGAGATACATTATGCCAAGTGTGTGACCTTGGGGTGCACCAGTGTTGTTTGTGAAGAAGAAGGATGGTACTCTCAGGTTATGCATTGATTAAAAGTAGTTAAACAAAGTGACCATTAAGAATAGGTATCCATTGTCAAGGATTGATGACTTGTTTGATCAGTTGGAGGGAGAAGTAGTGTTCTTGAAGATTGATCTGAGATCAGGATATCATCATGTACACATTAAAGAAGAGGGCATCTACAAGGCTGATTTATGGATCAGGTATGGAATTATGAGTTTGTTGTAGTTCCATTTGGTTTGACTAATGTTCCAGCTACTTTTATGTGCTTAATGAATAGTGTATTGCATCCTTATATGGACAAATTTTCTATTGTATTCATTGATGATATATTAGGATATTCTAAGAATGAGGAAGAACATGCTAAACATTTTCAACAATGTTGAGATTGCTGAGACAACATCAGTTGTATGCTAAGCTTAGTAAATGAAGTTTCTTTTAGACATAGGTACATTACTTGGGACATGTGGTTTCCAAGGAAGGAATACCAGTGGATCCGGAAAAGATAAGGGCTATCATGGAGTAGGAAACTCCTAGGAATTTGGATGAGGTAAGATCATTCATGGGGTTAGCAGGGTATTACAGGAGGTTATTTAGGAAATTCTCATAGGTTTCTTATCCTATTACATCGTTGTAAAGGAAAGGTAAGAAATTTGAATGGACAGAGGAATGCATAGCCAGTTTTGAGCAGTTAAAGCAGTTGTTAACAAATGCTCTAATTTTAAAGATTGCAGATCTAGATAAAGAGTTTGTGGTATGTACAGATGCTTGCAAGAGAGGGCTTGGTGGAATCCTTATGCAGGAAGGATAGGTAATATGCTACAAGGAAATTGAATGAGAATGAGCAAAATTATCCAACACATGGTCTTGATTTCGCAGCGATCATCCATGCTTTGAAGATGTGGAGGCACTATCTTCTGGGCAGGAGGTTCATCTTGATGAGTGATCATAGTGGATTAAGGTATCTATTTTTCCAACTGAATCTGAATGCCAGAAAATATAGATAGTTGGCCACGATCAGTGACTTTGACTTTGAGATCGGGTACACTAAAGGTAAAGAGAACATGGTTGAAGATGCTCTTAGCATGAGGATACAAGTAAATCACATAGTAGCTATGAGTTCTTATGGGAAGGATCGAATCTTGCAGGCATGAAAGGAGGATGATAGATTTATGTAGCTTATGCACAAGTTATATTATGGTAATAGGTGATTAGGATGTGGACTATCATCTCGCAGTAGATGGCTTGGTCAGATTTAGGAACAGGATATATGTGCTAGACAACAGTGAGGTCAAGAAGCTTATCTTGAGGGAATTTCATGCTAATCCATATTTAGGTCACCTAGGATATTAGAAGAGATTGATAGTAGTGAATAAGTTCTACTATTGGCTAAACTTGAAGAAAGAGGTGGCAGATTTTGTGGCTAGATGCTTAGATTGTCAATAGGTAAAAGCAGAGTGTAAGCATCTAGGTGGATTACTACAGCCTATTCTGATTCCAGAGTGGAAATGGTAGGTCATTTCCATGGATTTCATTACAGGTTTTCCAAGGACATTTAGACAACATGATTCTATCATGGTTGTGGTTGATAGGTTGACAAAGATAGGACACTTCATTCCAATGAAGTCTACATATTCAGCTAATGATGTAGCACAGGTCTTCATCAAAGATGTAGTAAGATTGCATGGTGTTCTAAAGAAGATTGTCAAATAGGGATGCTAAGTTCACTTCCACGTTCTAGAAATATTTATTTGTAGTTTTGGGTATAGATTTGGCCTTTAGCATAGTTTATCATCCACGGATAGACGGACAGATAGAGAGGGTCAATAGGATTTTGGAGGACATGTTTAGAATGTACGTCATGCATCAGCAGCGGAAGTGGGAAGAGTATCTTCCACTAGTTGAGTTTTCTTACAACAATGGGTATCAAAAATATTTTAGGATGAGTCCATTTGAGGCACTCTATGGGCAGAGTTGTAATACTCCCATCAGTTGGAGTGATCTAGTGAACAGGGTGTTGATTGGACTAGACATGTTGGAAGAGATGGAACAAAAAATGTAGGTGATCAAGAATAATCTCAAGGCAACATAGGATAGACAGAAGAGTTATCCATACCAGAATAGTTTGTTTAAGGAGTTTCAGGTTGGGGAACAGGTGTACTTGTGCATCAAGCCCAAGAAGAGCTCCTTGAGGATTAGATATGTGCCAAGTTGGCACCCTGGTTTTATGGACCTTTCAAGGTTATTGAGATGATTGGACCAGTAGCTTATCGACTTGCACTTCCTCTGACAGTGAAATTCCATGATGTTTTCCATGTGTCATTGCTTAATAAGTATGTTAAATATGTTGATCATGTGATTAACTGGTCTATGTTGCAGGTGGAACCAGAAGGAGAATTCTAGTCAGAACCTCAGTTCCTTTTGTAGAGAAAGATGCTCATGCTCTGGAATCGAGAAATCGAGTAGGTTAAAGTGCAATGGAAGCACTTTGGGCTTGATGAACCTACATGGGAGATGGTTGATCAGATGCAGGTTATGATTTTGGTATATGTTTTGGTGTGATGTTTTTGGTATATGTATATATTTATATGGATGTAAATACCACCATGAGTTGTGTTATAAAGCTCCAATAAGAAGTATGGGTGCCATGTCATTATGGATGTCATGTTGTTATGTTTCTCATGTTGGTTTTCTTCTCAACAGGATGATTATTGTAAATACTGCAACGAGCTAAATTATAAAGCTCCATGGGCAGCATGTTTTGTTTTCAGTAGTCTTACTGGTTGTAGGTGTCATTGAACTCTGAGGACGATATTCCTCCAAGGGGGAGGTTTTTATAACAACCCTGGTCAAAAATCCATGTAATAAAGTTAATAAAGGAAAAATAATAACCATGGTCATGGGGACACGTATTCCAAGCTGAATGTTGGGAGAAAACATTGTGATGGGGATCACTTGTGATTAATCATTGGCTATGGAAATTAGCAAAGGCAATGACAAAGGTTTTGGAAAGGAAAAGTGGCATTAATTGGCATTTATTTATAAAAATAATGGAAATTAGGAGAAAAGGAAGGTGAAAGGTCACAAGTTGCATGTGAGGATAAAATTGAAGGAAAATAACGAAAAATAAAGAAAATAGAGGCCTCAATGATAAAAAGGCTTCTAAGGATCAGTTCATTCCTTTGTCTTAGTTTTTTTCAGTGTAGACTTTTGTCAGTATTAGCTTGGATCTCTCTATTATATTCTCTCTCTCATACTCTTGGACACCTAGAGTTTTCTTGGAGCACTTTTTGAGGACTATGGCATACTTGGGATTTGGAGAAAGAAGGCAAAGGAAGAGCAGGAAAGAGCAAGAGTACATCAGGATCAACACCTACAGTGGTTTTTTCTTGCAAGTACCGAGTTGCATGTATGATTGCCTTGCTAGTTTTAGCATGCATGGCACATGAATGTGGTTTCTTGGTTACGATCTATCGTTGGAATGGAGAATTGCCTAGATTGAGGGTGGATTTGCCTAGCCTTTCCATTTCCTGGATACCCATGGTGTTTTGGTTTTTTCCTTTTGTTTTATGGTTGGTTCTCATGTTCCTTTGGTTGTGGTTTGAGTTATGAGTTCTTGGAAGCCTTGGTTGGACAAAGGCTCTGGAAGCCCTGTAATAGCTTGGGTTGAGTTACTAGTCATAGAAACATTGGTTTTTTTCCTTTTGTTTTATGGTTGGTTCTCATGTTCCTTTGGTTGTGGTTTGAGTTATGAGTTCTTGGAAGCCTTGGTTGGACAAAGGCTCTAGAATCCCTGTAATAGCTTGGGTTGAGTTACTAGTCATAGAAACATTGGTTGGAAAAATGTTATGGAAGCCCAACAGTGGCTATGGGCTGAGTTACTAGTTCTAGAAGCCCTGGTTGGAACAAACTCTCTAGAGCCCTGGACAACTTGGTAGAGACAAATCTAGTGATGGTTAGTGACATTCGACCGTGAGGTGGAATTATGGATTGAGGGTTGAGGTAGTTTGACCTGTGGAAGCCCTAGTTTGGTTTTTTTGGATTTGTTCCATGAGATCCCACATTCATCCTTGGAATATGGTATGGGGATAATTGACTAAAAGAAAGATTTGGTTCAACCAATCTATGGTCAGGGGATATGTTGAAGTCCCATACCTAGTTTCATTTTGCATATGTTAATAAGAGCTTCTTTCCTCTTGTATTTGATGGGTAAATGTACTTGTTATTATGTGGTTTATATGGTTGTTATACCCTTATTATTTTTGGTGTTTATATGTTGGTTATGACCATGTTTTATGATCAAGTTTTGATTGTTAGTTTATGATGTGCTAAAATCAATTACATATTTCTAAACATCTGCTTGCTTATTGCTTCTTGTACTCTGGTTTCATTAGTTGTTTGTGTATGAAATCAGGTAAATTTCCTTAAGTTTAAAATGGCATTCATGAGAAAAATAGCTTAAAAAACAAATACTGAACATCAGACATTCAAAGTACAGCAAACCATCAAAGGGGCACTTTAACACAGTGTTTGGATGGAGTTCACCCCTCCTGGGCTACATCTCCTTGGTCCAGCTTCCATGGCTTGGGCCTTTGTGTTAGCTCAATATGGAAAAATTTTGTTTTACAAAGCTCTATGGCTCCTGATACATACACCAATGTGTTCAGAATGTCTAAATTAGCCAAGAACACCTATTCCTCAACTCAATTTGGTCGAAAATTGCCTTCTCCATGACTCAGTCAGTCTTTTCCTAGAGAATTTCTGCTAAATCTAGAATGACTCCAGTTAGCGCGCTAAATGTGGAGGTAGGCCCGAAATTGGGGCTCTGCCAAAACCTCCTCCATTTCAAACTCAGGCTTAACTATCAGTTAAACTGCGCTTAATTAAATACAAGTCTAGATTATCGTTAATCTTGCATTTTTAATAACCAAAAACCCGACAGTTATGATGTAGTGTTCACATGTGGTGTTAATTAATACACATAGTTTTGGAGCCCACTGCCTAACCATTTGGTGTTACATCCTTTTGTGTTCACATGCAAATATTGTATACGTTAACAATTATGGAACTAGCCGCTAGAGATAGCACTAACCGTAACCATCGGTGGTAGAGTGCGCTCACATGTTGTGGTGACCTTGTGGTTTGGAACGTTGGAGCTGTCGGTTTATGTAACTTTTAATGGTTTTTGGTGGACTGTTCACATGCGGAGGGTTGTCCTGTGGGTTGGCACTCCTAACCACCCATCCCCACACCGTTATACTTTAAATTAATGTGGAAAGCATATATGGTAAGAAACACGGTGTAGCGGATGTGGTTAGGACTTGTGGATGGTATGTCGGAGGTCTCAGGTTTGACCCCGACATCCACCATAAGGTTCTACTCCACTGTCGAGACTGTCAAGGCCTTTGGGAGGTGCCATGTGGTGGCCTTCAGGCTTGCCACATGGAATTCTTTCATTGGCCCAAAATGAACCAATAAAAATGTGCCAACACACCACCTGAAACCCAATGAAACGATGCCACTTGTCCATTTGTGATACGTTGTTGACCATCTTTGACCATGTCTAGTAACTTTCCATGTCAGTAGTACAGAATGCTAACTGTGCAGTGGCTGGGCATTTTTTTTTTTTTTTTGCCTGTTTAGCAAAGCGATCAGAACACAATAACTTTCTCATATGAACTTGGTTTTTGACGAAACAAGTTACATTAGGATCGTTTTTCTGAGACAGGCGCGATCATTTAGGTTTCCAGCCATTCTGAGAACTTTGATTTTTGAGCTAAATATTGAGCACCTAATCATTTTATGGCAGTGATGATGTATGGCTCTCATCATGTTTTGATTAGTAAATGAATTAAAAATAAACATATGACCTAATAGATGATAATTCAGCTAATGTGATAAGGCATCAATGCTTCTTAGTGATTCTCAGATAAGTATGAGACCTGTATGCTCAAATCTGTTGATGTGACTTGTAGATTGCATATTTGTGACATGTTTGACGAAATTCTTGTCATGGATAGTAGGGTTCAAATCAATTCTTTGTTCAAGTATTTTCATTGGTATCATTTTTTATGTTATTTTTCATTTCTAGAAGTTTTGTGAAGTTCTAGGCGGCGACCTAAGACCTACCCTGAAAAAGTGGCACAAAATTCGGGGTCACTGACTCAGAACTAGCTGAAAAGTCCCCAGTCGTTGGCATATCCTTGCTATGGGAGCAACTGGAGGGTCCCATTCACATGCATTCCCATGTCATGGGAGCAATTGAGGCTCTAGGTGAGTAAAATGTCAAGTTACCTAAGGGGTTGGTCACCTAGAAGGTTTGGTTGGCTCCTGAAGGTTCTATAACATGTGTAGAAGGTCATATTGGTTGTGTTTTGTTGGTTCCACTTCTTAACTATACAAGGGGAGTTGAATTAGATCATAGTAACCTCTCATCACATGTTTACCCCAGCGGGCCCATTAACATGGGAAAATGTAGGAAGAGGTTGTTACATGAGTGGCTTGGAATGAGCCACAGTTTTGGGTTGGGGGCCCATTGGAGGATCGCTCAGGAGGATAGAGGAGTGCAGAAGATGCAGAAGGTATGCAATAAAGGGGTTTACATAGGAGGAGAGGCATAGCGCAAGGAGATGCCTGCAATAAGGAGATGTCGGTGTCTAGAGAAAGTGGATGTGTGAAAGTAAGGATAAGAATTTAGGGTTTTGTAGCAGTGGCGAAGCAGGAGAGTGATACCATGGCAGAGAAGAAGTTAGAGATATTTTGTAGGTAATGGAGGGTTAACGGAGTGGAGAAAACAAACAGAAGATATTTCAAAAGGAGGTTAAGCAAGCATGGGCCAACTCAAGGAGGGATTAGGAAATATCTTAATGACCCAAAGGATAGCTAGAGCCATGGAGGAGAAAGCCGAGAAGGTCGAGGAGCCTCCAAAGAGAGATAAGAGGCAAGGATCAAGATGAATCACGGGTTCGAAGCTTGCTTAGTGGAGGATACAACAGGTAGACAGTTGTTGAAGGTGAACGTTATTACTCTACTTGTGTTATGTTTGTATTTTTGTATCCTTAACCATGAATTTTTGAGTTTTTAGCTTTTGTGTAACCCTGATGTAAAATATATATGTGTGTGTGTGTGTGTGTGTGTGTTGAGGGTTTTTCACTGTAGGTGTGTTTTCCTATTTTGTATGTTGTGCAGAGATCAATGGTTGGTAATCCTGATGGTGTAATTGTTGCATTGTAGTGCCTAGCGCATTTTCTTATATGATGATATAATACGATGGATGGTTGGGTTGGTCCTAATACTTTGGTCAATGTCTGAATGTATGTTTATGGTGTATCGAGTTAATATGTGGTTAATGCTATGTTGCAGCTTTAAGTATTCGTGAATGTCTTGAATGGACTGGTTATTTATAAGTCTGGTAATCCCTTTAGATTATATCGCATCCTTCTAAAGAAAAGTGTATGTTGTTGCTAATGTCGCATGTAAGTCATTTTATCCCTTTGTGCATTGTCATCTATGTCATGTGTGTTGACTAATGAATCGAGGGGATCAAAGGTCCTATGTAGTGCGCAGTTCTAGGAGGATGGTTAAGTTTCCATCTGGTGGGAGTCTAACGTCTTAAGTGATAGATAGTCCTATCGTACTACAGAAACATGGTTCCAACATTCACCCATTAGCATCTCAAGTGAGACTTCACCCACTCTGTGGGTGTTTTCGAAAGGGCCAATGTTGAGTGGGTTTTTGTTGGCCACTGTGCAACAAATCCCGACCTTTTAGAATATTGTGCACCAACAAGCCTACTCCTTGAGCCTTATCACAACATGACAAAGATGCCCCCACATGGGATATGAAATCGGGTGGAGGGGGTAACAACCTATTTTTTCAACCACTCGATCATCCCACAAAGAGACATGTTCCCATGTTTTAGTCACATATGTCTAAAGGGAAAGTGGTGTGGCACACTTGGAACATTGTGAGAAACTTCTTAAAGGGAAAAAAACTTGGCACCCTTGACACTAGGAAAATGAAAGTAGTTAATGGTCATGTTGATGAATTGAATCACTCAAATAAATGATAACAATAAAATGGATAGTTAAATTTAATCTTAATCAAAAGGTTAAAGTTTAGGGATGGGGAAATAAGGTTACACTTCTAGTGCTAACTTAAATATAAATGAAATATTCCCTCTAATCATCCTCACACTTAGGTAAATATATGTAATAAAATAAATAGTTCAAACATTTAAAACATTCTAAAATATGGGGGAGCAATGAACTCTAAATTGAAAAATATGGACAAATAAATGGGTGATACATATTTCTAATAAGAAAGAGGAAGTGTGCATGAAATTAAAAAGGACTAATTTAAAAACAGGGAAAAATAAATTCATGAGAGAATTTCCATGTGACTGAAGCATAAATTAAAAATATTCAACTAAGATCTAACTTGAGAAAAAGTAGAGGATAGTTGGGGACAAAAATATGATGCATACATGATGACTCTAGTCGATGAAACACTTAGCCACAAAAATAGGGAATCTAAATTGGGATCAAGGGATATCTAAGAGAATAAATATAGAAACATGTGTGGATGAGGGAAATTATCCCTTTTAAAATAAAACAAGAAAAATAGTTTCATGAGAGCTCTAGTAAATTTTGAATACTAGAATGGGTAAGTATAATCAAAATTAAATTTTTCAATGAGGAGCCAAGTTGCACTACTAAAAAATTCTATAAAAGGAAGAGAAAGCTAAGAGAAGAGGACTTTTTGCACCCTATTAATGGACATATTTCCTAATGATACTTTGTTAGAGTGACTACATAGACATATGTTGAGAGTTTGGTGTGAGTGAAATTCCTTTGAGTGGGAACCTCCTAATCTGAGAGCTCGCCTTCACTCTGCTAGTGTATCCATCTCCCGTATAGCCCCACCGCAGCTCAAGGGTCTGCGGGGAAAAAGAGTACCCAAAAGAAAACCTGGGAGCTTAACTATTGAGTTAGTAAAGTTTGGTCAAGCCACAAAAATTCATTAAATTTATGAGTAATATGTCAAGGAAGCTCGAGAATTCAACAACCAAAACTTCAAATTTCAATTCCTTAGTAAGGAGTATTTGTGGCTTGTTAATTTAATTAAGTGTGATGTATATTGTTCTTAATTGATGCATCTAATGATGCCTATTATTTTTCATGATTTATATAATAACGGATGTATGAATTCCTTTCATTATTAATGTACTTGTTGATATGTAATTCTTTTTATAGTGGACGTAACGCTCGCTTCATGTGTTTGTAAAGAAATTATGAATACTTGCATGAATGCATAACAAACGAATTGTAATATTAAGAAAGCATATACTCATCCAAAGTATAAACAATTCATTACCTACAAAAAGCTTTTTTGATGTATGAAATTACTTTATAAATAAATAGTAAACTACAAATTATATTGTGCTCATTGTATTCGCCAGAAAAATATGTGTTGCATTGGACACTTACTTATATGTCATAAAATCAAAGGATTTACATACATTATCATCTATGGTAAAACATAATATGCAATTATCACAGGGAAAAATGGAAAGAGAAAAAAAAAGTTATATATATATATATATACCTTGGTTGCATAATGTAGTTAAAAATGTAGTTTAACAAGTTAATTAACCAACCATAAGTTTCTTATTACATCCTATGAAGTTCAATGATTAGAACTTCATTTGAACCAATTCATTTTATAACTAAGAGGTGGTACAAATTCATGGTTGACCTATTGTTATGATGCTTCCCAAAGGTCAATGGAGTGCATAAGTTTCAATGCAACTCTGGTAATAGAATATTAATTACATTACATTAGTGGAAATTTAAATGTCCTTGATGAGATGCCTCAACGTAGGTTCTCAAATTTTTTTTATAGGAATCCCATTTATGCAACCTCATATTTCAACAGGGATATATGTATAAACTAGGGAATTAGATATATAAACTAGGGAATTAGATAGATAACATGATTTAACTATGCCTTCTTAAACTCAATTATTATTAAAACATCAATTGAGTTTAAAAAAAAATATAGTCATGACATTCAATACATGACAGTGTAAATAGCTCAACCGGCCAAGCTTCAATTCAAACACCAAAATGAATTCATTTAATAACTTCATAACTGGAAATTTTGTCACCATAAATTTATAGGGAGTAATCAATATGAATGACTAACTATGGAAGTGGTGCCTAGCTTTTTCCAAACAACCCCTGTTGAATTCACAACTTATGTTCCATCTTGGCTTTTATAGCCATAAGGTTCTCATCATATAAGTGAGCGACTATTACTCAATAACGATCAAATTTTCAACCCTTCACAAATTTCTTGATCTCCAAGGTTTTAAACTGACCAACCAGTACTTTTCTTAGCAAATCAATAGATTTAAATCTAATGCCTCACTCAGTTAATTCCATAACTTGATCTTTTTTATTACAAAAAATGAGGGTCGTGAACATCTTATAGTCACAAATCTCTTTGTAATCCCTCCTCGTTGTTATCGGGAAAACTAGTGTCCATTCAGAGCTGCTAGTCCCACTAAGACGGGTAGCTATCTTAGAAACAAACAAACTAAAGTTACTTGTGTTTTCCTTTATGAGAGATAGATGAGAGAGAAGCAGAGAGTACCAACCTCAGTCTTTCGCTTGGCTCCTTGCTTGTTTCCTCCCTCCTTTGACATAACTTTTGCCACTCTCTTCTCACTTGTCTCGCTTCAAAGAACACCTGTAGAGTCAAAGCAGCATAATACCATCAAAGCATAGAGATCTATAACCATAAAAAATATAGGATTAGATGTATATCAACCATACAAATGCATACACCAATACAAGATTCAGAAATATACAAGTATATGGAGGAAAAATCAAATAGCTTTATTGATAGAAGTAGTAGAAGAGAGGCTTACAACCAAGCTGTCTGATCCAGCGCCATCCTCCCAGCATGAAAGACCTCTTCACCTCATGAAAAGCTAGACCACCCAGCAATACAATGTTTCACAGAGAAACCAACAGCACTTCCTTACAAAATTCAAAATTCCAACCTTTGGATCTCTGGGATGAGGGATCCATATATAGCTATTTGCAGGTGGGTGAGTCAGCTTCTGGGATTTTGATTAGTGTCATTTCACTGATAGTTCTTGGTTCCACTTGGAGATTTCATGATCTCTTACTCATCCCTGGGCGAATTCAAAGAGGCAAGTGTCACAGGGGAAGTTTCTAAAAGATTCCCTGGGTTTCCACTTAGCAAACTGCCTCTGCCATTTGTCTACTCTCGCTCATCACACCCTACAAAAGGGATTTTCAGTATGCATCACACCCTTTGTGTGCTGCAAGTGAGATGCATCGCACCCTTAGCATGGAGCAGTCTGTATGGTCTAGTTTTGACCAGTTCTAAGTAGTTTTTCAGGGAGAACTTCTAGGAAATGATGTAATCAGCTGACCTTGTTCCTTTAGGGTATGAAACAACACTTCTAGGGGTTTAGAAGTGCCCAAATATGTCTATAACACTCGTGGTAATAGATCAATAGACCAAGCCATCATGCAAAGTTGTTTAAAAATAAGGCTATTCACTTGATCAATAGAAATTTAATTGAGATTTGTGAGTCACAACTATATCAATTATCTAGCACCCTATTTATAGTAATAAGGTACTTAAAACTTAATTACAATAAACTTGCTACTTCAACTACTTTTGAATTTCAATGAGCTTATGTCTCAACTATTTGTTGAAGCAATAATAAATATTGTTGCTAAACTTTAATAGAAATATCAACTACTACTCGGGTCTAAAATAGTCATCTAAAACCTTGTTAAAGTTATAACCTCCATAATACATTCAGTTAAAACCTATATTGGCTCGGAATTCTATGGAATCAAACCAATGATACTAATCGGCAACATTTAGCATTATAAAATATTATGATGACAAAGACTTATTGGAAGTAACCCTTGTAGTTTTTCTAGTAGATAGATTGTAGATCACACTACTTCATAAATATGAAATCATTACATTGAAACTATTAGATAGATTGTAGATCACACTACTTCATAGATATGAAATCATTACATTGATTATCCAGAGAATGATACCAATAGAGAGCACAACATGGTAATTATTAAGGGAACATTCACTACCTTCCTAGCACACATGGCTATAGTGGGGTGAATAAATTGTAAAAAATTGTATATTCTTCATATATATACTATAGCCATTAAGGAGGTTGATTAAAATGTTGAGATATCAAACATGGTAAAAGAGGAGGTCATGGTGCTAACCAACCCAACCAACCGATCTTATGTTTAAAAGTTGTAAACTGCGAAAGCATTAGTAATATATTATTCTCTAATAATTTGTTTAAATTTTGTGAATGTATGTATGGTAATTGTCCTTTAATAACCTGATAAAAGAATGTCGTGGGGATACACTAGAATGTTAATCGATAAACATTCATTCATTTTTTTAATTAATGGGGATGTTAACACGATTGAGGTAACAATTTTTACATATATTAAACTCGCAACTCGTTATGTGAATCGAGAGTATGTGTAATATGCTAATTATATATATAACGGTTTATCTACTTTCCTGTCTATTTTGTTCCTTGAAATTTAAACAAATATATAATTTGTGGAAGTTGCGCTTCCTGCATTTCTCAATTTATATGGTGTGAACTAGTAAATAAATACTAGTCATATCTTCTTAATAAATCACAATAGAATTAGTGGAATTCTTTTATATTTTTAAAAGAAATGGACAACCTAATCATCATAGAATATGTAAAATAAAAAACCATACATAGGTTATTGTATTCATAAAATGGACAATATAATTAATCACAATTGAATTGATAGTCACGTTTTTTAACCGAAGGTTATGATATACATAAAAATGAAATACAACTTACAATATCAACATCTTGCCTTATCAATTTCACCACTAAGACATTATGTCTATTTAGTTATTGGCCATAATCAACTTTTGCTACAACCAATATAATACAATGTTATAACAACTTCAAATCCACAATTAGTTTACATTTATATTTGTTGTGGGCCCACACCCCATAGGTTCCAAGATTGAAACCTGGCTCTGGAC
The DNA here is from genome assembly GCA_000404065.3 of Pinus taeda. Lineage (NCBI taxonomy): Eukaryota > Viridiplantae > Streptophyta > Pinopsida > Pinales > Pinaceae > Pinus > Pinus taeda. The sequence continues at coordinate 39,609 of APFE030839973.1, forward strand.
TGACCAAAACTTACCTATAGAAGGACTTAATAAGAATCAACATGGATAGAATCAACTTGATTGTGCTGAACCGATTCTAAACTAAATAAGGCCGGCTACATAGCAGCTAGTCCCTGCAAAGTGGATCGGTTGAATTTTTTTGTCAGAAGAGCTGGTGGGCAGCTTCTGAGTAAGAAGCAGCTATGTATGTTGGAGAGGGCCATTTTAGATAAGTGCATATGTTTTCTGCTCTGTACTGTGAACGGCTACCGTTGAGCGTTTACTTCCAGGCATTTCATCTCACAAAGACTCATTTAGTTGGAACCTGTCCATGACAGAACCAAATCCCAGCTCAAGATCCTGCCCCAATAGACATGTTTTGTAAAACTTCCAATCCACAGGAATTTTTTTATTGCCGCTCCTGCATATTACTAGATTACTGTACACGATATTAACCTCAGATAAAGAGAACAGAAACAAATTAGCTTAAGTTACAGATATTATGGTTTGAACTAATCCTCAAATTAAACTCCAGACTTGTGGTTTCCAATAGGCTAGGAGAATAATCCACATGCAAGGATTTCTCGATAAATCAAGCTTCAGGCACAGCACACAAATTGATAAATAATGAAAAGAAATTAAAATCATGCCCTCGAATACTTGGCACCAAAGCATAGTTTTATAGCTTCACAAACCATACCTCTAGCTGCACTGACGTATCCAGCCCAGTCGAGATAGCAACCAACCCAAGTTGGAATAGTAATGCAGCAGTTGCAGTTGATTAGCCAATCTGATTAGAAATAGGTCTTCATTCTACGTTGTATGCTCACCCTCGGCTCCATTTAGCGCACCGCCTTCTGGGCTTGTTAGGATTGATTCTGGAGCAATGTATAGTTTACCTTGTTAACCAGCTAACCAGCTAACCTTTGTTCCACCAAAATAGCGGTAGCGATCAATGAATGCAATCAATCAGTGTCCAGGGCCAATCACAACAATGATTCGTCCATCCGTTGACCCGCCTAACCTCAATATGTTTTTTGATTTCTTTTTTGTCTGTTTGAATGCTCACCTCCGAACAACTTTCTTATGGGTATTGGTTTCCTGAATTTTATAATTGAGTTGTTCCAGAAAGCTGAACAATATTGCTTCCTGAAGCTGAAGGTATTGGTGGGATTGTTTGCATAAAGCATAATGGGGTTGACCGCATGCCTTATCGATATTATTGCCCGCCTAATATCGACCTTGCAACCTTCTTACTTTTCAGCGGCGAGAAAGCAACGGAAACTTCCATTACTTCAGTTCCTTGGTCCTTTATGAAGTCAGGTTCATTAGCACTTAGTTTTATTGATCGGTACTTTATGGTTGAGGATGACTGGATACATCGTTAAGGTGGTGAAATACGCTGAAGTGTGTTGGTTGCTTACTCTTGTCTTTGGACGAGTGCGTATTGAAGGAATGGTGGACTAACAAGTGGCTATATCAAAAGTCACTACATATATTCCTATTTGAAAAAGTGAGATATGGCAGATATGTTATTTTGATTGTATAAATGTACCATGGAGAAAATCATAACGTCAATGCATATTAAATGCGTAAGATTTATGAGTTTGCCTACAGAAAATAATGCGTAATAGTTGGGTGCTTTGCTATCAGTGTAATGTGTTACATCTGTTTTATGGATTTATGGTATATAAATGTGCTGAATTTGGTTAGCACGTTAAAATGCGTGGAGAACTGGGTTAATGGCCATAGCTAAGTGTTGAAAATAATACTGAGAGGGGGGTGAATCAGTATTATCTAGTCCTTTTAACAATTCTTCCTTATTTATATTTTGAATTATTTTTGCATATCAGTACCATAAAACAATGAGCATGAACAAGAAAAACAGACAGTCACATCAAAGAACACCAGATATAAGGTGGAAACCCAATGTGGGTGAAAACCACCTGCTGCAATATGTCTCTATCTTCTTTCAAATTAGAAACTCCTTTTACAAAGGTCTTGTACTGGTGCAGTCCTTTACCAGTACGCAGGCTGCAACCTGCAGAGAGCTACAACTCTCTCTCGTTTTCCAGTCTCTCCTGGAAGGGAGCTACAACCCCCTACTTCTTTTCTTTCAAGGACCACTTTCCATAAATTTTCAAACTGGATCCATAAATATCAAATGATCATCAAGTACCAGTAAGTCACCCAGATAACCAGATCCACAATAACAGAAAACTAAACCCAGAACCCTTCTGCGGCGTCTCCTGCGGCGCCTCCTATGGCGTCTCCTGCGGCGCATCCTGCGGCGTCTCCTACGGCGCCTCCTGTGGCGTCTCCTGCGGCGCCTCCTGTGGCGTCTCCTGTGATGCCTCCTGTGGCGTCTCCTGCGGCGTTTCCTGCGGCGCCTCCTATGGCGTCTCCTGCGGCGCCTCCGCACTTTCGGAGCTGCAGTGCTCGAGAGATCACCCTTCAGAGATTCGCTTTTCACTTCACTTTCATATAGATCGAGCTTTTGAAACAATAACCCAATATTTCAGATCTTAAGATATTCAACCCAAAAGAATACACAAGCCAAATGATCTCCTTGCTTTATATAGGCAAGCTCTTCCTCAAATCATGGACCAATACCATGGGCCAAAACCATAACAAACCAATACCATCAACTCAATACTAGGGATCAACACGTCTGTCGAGATGCCATGGTCCCAAAACCATAGGTTCAAATTCCAAGGACTAACTACCATGGACCAAAGGTAAGTTTTCC
>APFE030839974.1:0-13753 GCA_000404065.3 Pinus taeda
AATATAAATTAATAACTAACATTAATATTAAATAACATAGCTAGATAGATATGTATCATAGATGGTATTAACATATATTTAACATAGTTCTACGTCGGGTTTAAAAAATAACATTAAACTTGAATTAGTATCATATAGGCTAGTATAATGCATCTAAGCTAGATTAACACTTAAATTGACAAAGGTTAACCCTAGTTGTGGTTTACCAAAGCCATTAGTTAGCTTAAGGATTTGCTTCTTTTCAAGGATTCTGCAAGAAGGTCAATTCGATATTTCTCTTCCTATTGGTAGGAAATAGAAACACTAGAAGCTAATAGAGATAGAGAGAGAAGGTAACTGGATCGAGTTTAACCAGTTGGAACCACCATTCCAAATGGAAAAGGAGTTGCTTTAAGTATTTGACTTGGTGGTCTCCCTTATAATGTTGAGGCAAACATTTCGAGCCTACAACACTTCCTTTTGAACTATTTTGTTGGTTTATCAACTATTCATTTTTATCTATGTTATCGTGCTCCATTTCTATATTAGTACTATTACTTGTCTTTAAAGGGCCCAATTTTCTCTCCCCTTTCGGTAGAAGGACCTTGATACTTTCCACAACAGAACATTTGAAAATGCACACTCACTTGCTGATGTGAAGATACCTATGTATTACTATCTTGTTTTGTACTGTGTATCCAAGGAAGATATACAACAATACATGGCATCTAGACTGATACTCCGGATGGGGCTCATACTCCAAATGTTGTGAGGTCTAATTGGGACTTCACATCGGGGAGACCGCCTGGTTGATGGATTTCTAGCACTGTCAACAATGTCTCTAGAAGTAGGGACAGATGAAAAGTTGAGGCCATTGAGTCTGTTTCCAATATCTTATCGTAAATGGCTCATCTTCAAATAATATTCCGACGATGTTTTTCTAACCTATCCCCTGGTGAGCTTTCAACCCCCGATGAATCTCTTCATGACTTGTCTCAATTCAAGTTTGATTTTGAGGGTGATACATCCATTACCGAGCATGCATCTCTTTTTCTTAAGTTATGTGAATACTATGAAATTGATTGTGAAGATGTGGCATGTATTGTTTTCTACCTCACCCTTGAAAGCTAAGTTAGTCGATGGTGTCACACTCTACTAGCTACTTCCATTCATTCTCTTAAACATCTTGTCGAGAAGCTTAATTTAACATTCAATAGGTATGATTACCGAGATTTTTATAAAATAATAAATCAATTTAGAATGAAGCTTGATGAATCAGTTGAGGATTTTGTAATCGATTCCATCACATTTGTTTTGAATTTCCTAAAGAATATAGTTTTGGATTTCTTGAAACAAAATTTTGAGCATTTGGTTCATATCTCTTTACATGGTGAATCTAAAATAGTTGATTTCTCTTCTTCCCCAACTTTTGTAAACCAAGAGACACCTTTAATTTTAGAGGAGGAACCTACTATTCCTTTTGTTCCTTATGCTCCTGCTTTTCTAGTTCTAAAGAGGGTGCCTCCTTGGGATGATAATAAAGTTAGGGAATCTACACATAAAATTCCTAATCCATCTTCTCATCCTCCTCCAACTTTTCATGAATGAGATCCCATGGAGAAAATCAAAGAACAACTGAAGAATCCTATTGTGTAGACTTGTCCTTTCATTCCTCAAGATGAAATTAGCACTCTTAACCGTAATCTTGAATTTGGTTCCACTAAAATATCTATTTATGAAAAGGAAATATGTTATCCTCCATCATATACATGCAATGACTCTTTGTATTATGATATGCTTGATCAATCTTCTCCACCAACTAGTTCTTAACACTCTTTTGATTTTCATGTTACTAGTTCAAATTACGATTAGGTACAAGATAGTCACATTTTGCAAGTAGAGGAGAAGGAATGTGAAGACTCTTTCAATATTTTTTCTCTTTCTCAAAGTTCTCCATGTCAATATTATTCTCTTACGTTCTTGGATGGTTTTCAATCTTCTATTCTCATTAGTGAATCAAATGAAATCAATTTGTTCAAATTTGTAGTCTTGGGAAACAATCATTTTGGTGATGGTGATTATGTTGATGTATGTGATGGCAATTTCCCAAGCACACTAATTGATTTTTCATTTCCTGCAGAAGATTTTGATATGATAGAATTAGATCTAGAATCTAACCCAACCGAAGAAAATTTTCTTATTGAAACTTCCTCTTTATCCCACTATCCCTTGTGCTAACTTGTTTGGGATGCATCTACATGCAATGAAGATACTCCATGCTCTTCAAGTTCTTGATTGGATGAGGTCACTTCTCAATTGACACAATGTAGTGAGGTTGTCCATGATGAAAGAGAAAAAAATCAAATCATTGAGTATCCTCTCCATCCTATATCATCTCTTGTTTTGCATAAAGACAACTCTTCAAATCAGCTTTCTTATGTAATTTCTCTTATTCATACATGCTTATATTTGCAATTAGAGGAAACTTACAACTTGAGTAATCTGGTTTTCGAATTCATAAAATCGGATCAAATCAGTGACAGAGATGGTTGTCATCTAGTTGATAGAGATCTCATTGAAATCAGTTAAAGAAACTATCCCCACACCATGCATGATCTGGTTCAATTTTCAAAATGTGATTTTACAATGTTTGAAAGTTCTTGGACTTGTGAGGGAGTCGAGGCACTTAAACTGCCATTGATGGTTATGTTATGACCTCTCAACTGTGGTAAGATCCCCGAACTGAGTCAAGTTTGGTTTTCCTCACAAAATTCTTCTTTCTGCATGGTTTCTCTTGATGTAAATTCCTTCTTGAAATATATTTAGAATTGCGGATATAATCTTTCAAACTCTCAAGTTTTGGTTTATGATCGGATTAAAGTTCCTATTTAATTTTATTCATCCCCATGAAAAACTCTTGCTCTTAACTCTGGTTTGGAGACTGTATCTCTCATAGAAGCATGAAACTATGAAGTTGATTATTCCAAATATTATCTTTGGCCAAAGGAGTCATATCTGTCACATTCTTTTGAAACAATCAACTCCTGATTCTTCTTGTGAATATTCTAATGTTAATCCTGTTCTTCATTGTACTTGAAATCATCTTGAGTGTTAGTGAATGCATGTATTATTTGATGAATCAAATTCTTCTTCACTCATTTTACCCTGACTAGTTTCATGTGCTTGTTGTACTGTCATTCCTTCTTACTTATTTCAAATATTATGATGTTAGTGTAGTGTGTAACTGGTTAGATGAAAATGGTTTGTTACACTTATCACACGAGGAAGATGATTCTATTATGCCAAGCATTTGAAAAACTGTTCAGATTGATTTATATTTGGTAATGAAAAATGGGAATCTGATGCTTTAATCAACCCATTTGATCATGATTCTATCTCTCATGACTGTCATTCAACTTACTATTTTCTCGTAAGCACATCCAATGATAGTTTTTTTACACCCTTTGATTTGTATCGTTTAAAATATCACTATCTGAGTACTTGGAAAGGAGTTCAGGTACTTCCGCACTCGTTGATGGTTATGTCAAATCCTCACTACCTTGACATGAATTCTAAATATGATCAGATCTATTTTCCCTTGCAACATTCTCATCCTAATCCCATGCCACTAATTCAAAATTCATCTTTTCAAATATTTTAGGGTTTTCTAGCAAGTTGTCAAGAATTTTATGATCCAATCATTGAATGGTTGGAGAAACCTTACTTGGAAAGCTTTGTCACAAATAAAAAGTTTTGATCTTTCCACGTGCTTGCTAAGGAGTTTTGTGTTGTTGAAGACACATTCTCAAGAAGCTTCCAAGGCTTGTTGAATGATGGCTTTCATTGAAAAGGTAATACTATGAACTCGTCAGACGTAGTGACTATGGCTTATATTTATACACACAAGAAAGACCTTCTTATTTTTGTGCAAGTTATTCAATTTTTTATTCGTTCTATTGCACATTGCTTTCTATGAGCTTTAATTGATCATATCTTTGTGTATGCAGGTTAGGAGTAGCTATGGTGGCTACACTGGAAATTTTATTATATGTGACCCTGACCTTTTAGTTGGTTAGGTTAGGAGTAGGTCTAGTTGCATATTATCTTGCCTTCACATGCATCCTGCATTCACTTTTTATAGTTTGTCTGGTTTTCTCATTTTGGTTTCACACCATGTGTTGGTTTAAAATCCCTTTGTTGTGTCTTCTAGTTTTGTTTTCTTGTTTTGTGTTGTCTTTTCTTTCATTTTGTAAGATCTTTGCATGAATATTATTTGTTGGCTCAAAAGGAAATGTGGAAAAATATAAAAGGGCTCTGTGATACTACAACATTTGGCTAACCTTCTATCCATGTTCTTTATCTTGGTCACATCTTTTGGTCAGTGATGTTATGATGGAAAATATGATCCTTGCGTAAATAAAGCCTTGTGTTCAGCCATGATACCTTTGTCTATCCTAAAAACCTTACACCTTCACTCGGTTCTTTATTTTTCAGTGTCTTCAAGATGATCCAGCCAAGTAGAGAAGGACAAAGGGAAAATCTAAATGAGAGAACCAATATCAGAGGTATTATATATTCTTATCTGAAGCAACAAACTCCCCTACTATTAATAAATCAGGATCCCTTTCCCAACCATGAAATAAATAAGTACCCAGGCATAGTCCTATATAAAAGAAATAAATAAAGGTGAGAGAAGAGAAAGGCTTCATGTGCATAAAGGTGAATAAAGAAACTTTGTCATGGTACTATCTAGCACTGGATGACACTCAAGAAATGTTTGTTTCCTTGAAGTGACTTTGTCGGGGTACTTTTCAAGCATGTTGGAAGTGGAGCAACTCTAGAGATGAAAAACCGCACTCTGAAAATCTAAAGCTCACAAGCTTCATTACACTTTTTTTGATTGAAGCATTGTGTCCTTGTTGATATTATATTTGTGTTCAACCAAGCAAAGGAATAAATGGGAATAAATTCATGAACGGGGTAAGTGGGGAAGCTGGGGTAATTTGAATAATGAATCATTACTTCCTGAAGAGCTAAACCTTGCATAAAGAATTTTCCGAGGCAAAGAAGCTGGAATTCTACTAGTGTGTTGCCAAGTGTTGTCATTGCGATAGGACCCTCCAAAGTTTCGCCTACTCTCAAATTTTTGAGCCTATTGGGGATCTTTTAATTTGTCATTCCGTAGCCAATTCTTTCTCAATGATCCTTTGTTAATATTTTACACTCCCTTCTTGGATTGCAAGTGACGAAGTCACTTACTAACACATGGTCAGCCTGTAATGAATTCATATGCGCATTATTTCATCCATGATTGAACATGCCTAGCACAATACATTAAGATATTGTCTACACCATGCTTAACCCATGTCAAAAATTAGTGCGCATGTTAATTGGCAGTGTCTCACTTTCGGCTGCATTTGTACTTCTATTTTGTGAGTTTTTCAAACTCTCACTTTTGCACACCTTCTTTTTCATGATTGTCATTTTAATGTTTTCAACTATCAATTTTTCTTTCTTTCTCTTTAATTATTGTCACTCTCATGTTGTCTTCACTCTAGCATGTGTCACTGTCATCGTCATTCGCATATTGCAAGTGTCATTCACACTTTTCTCTCCATATCACATGTATCATCTTCTGGCATGGGAAGTGTTGCTCATCACCTAAATTGGAGTTTTGGTTTGCCTCAAGGGGAAATATTTGTGATAATGAGTTTTTATTATCATGAAAACATGTACCACACTCATTCCCAAAGTTCTAAGCACTATCACACAAGTGTCATCATTGTTGTTGCAAAGTGTATATTCATTTTTGCACTTGGTAGGAGCCATCGCAAATTTGTTGCATTGAGGAAGGTATGTTGTTCATATGTTATAATTGTCCCTTATCACATCATCAAGTGATTTATGTGTGTGATCATGCTCAAAGTCTCTTTTTTACTCATATTCAACTCATTGATCCAAAAATCAGTCCAGTTAGGAAATTCCCCCGACCAGGGCACTCAACCTCATTCTGCGTAGCCTGAACTATGCATTGTTATTGGGACAGGGTCCCCTACATTCAATTTTGGGGAAAAAGCTCAAGTTTTGGGGCAAAAATCCCAAGTTTTTGTGATGTTAAGTGTAAAGTCTCTGCAAGTTATGGTCATGTAGCGCGTAAATATTAAGTTCCATAAAGGGATTTTTCCTTCTTTTATGTAAGTTGTTTTGGCATGTATAGACCTACCCATGGTCTGCAGACCATGGGGTTGTATAAAAAGGAGAGTCTTAGAGAGTCTAAGTAAGTTTAGTTCAATGATAGTTGATGATGAATGTAATGGGTCATTAGAAGTGAAGAGTGAAGAGTCTTAGATTATAAAAAGGCTCTGCAGCTATCTTCACAGAGGCCTAGAGTAGAGTTCATAGCTGAGTGTGTGAACCCCTACAACTGAGTACGCAAGGTAGACATGGGTCTATAAGAAAATATAAAGCATCAATAAAGAGATTATTCTAGAAATATCTTCATTTTTACCATTTACTTATGTTATGAATGAATGTGTTTATGTTATGATGAATATTGGGTTTATGATTTAATACTGTATTGATACGAGATTTTGCATGGTTTGAATTGTTATATGAATGCAAGTAATAATATTTGTTTACACAAAGAATATCTTAATGCATGATAAAGATACCAGCCACTTAAATTGATCTGGGTAATAACAGGCTTAGGAGTGATTACAAAGGTCTGTAAGTAGTTGATTCGCCTGTTTAGGGTTCGCGAAAGATAGTCATAGACCTTCAAGAAGGCCTAGAGGCTTGTAAGATGGAGTTATATCGATAAGCCTCAAGGGCTTATCGATCTACATGAAGGCATTTTTAGGGCATAAAAAAACATCACAATCATCTTTGGGTGCAGAAACTTGGTTCCAGCATCCCCCCATACTGCTTCGGGTGAGACTTCAGTCTGCGCTCCATCGATTGATGCCAAAAGGGCCAGTAGTGTAGGGATTTGTTTGGAAAACTTAACTCTAAACCTGGGTCATGAACCACTAAGCCAACAAATGGTTTCATTGCAAGGATCAAGATCTACATAAAGAGATGTGTGATGTCACATTATTGGAATCAAACAAAGAAATAAATTGAAGATTGGTTGGATAGGAAGATCCATGAATTTGTGGCACAAGATAATAGAAATCTACGACTGACAAAAGAATAATGGTTGGATAGGTATATGTACATAGAGATACATAAAATTTTCTTTTGCTCCTTCCCAGTCGAATTATATGAGTGGATCGCTAAATTGGCAGACAACCAGGGAAGGTGGAGGCTTGATGGTCCAATAATGTGGACCTAGGAGTTAATATGAAGATTGGAAGCCTCTGAAGATAATATCATGTGCGCTGTCAATCACTTCCGTGATCATATCCTCAGAGGGTTTCTGACAGAGTTTGTGGTCAATGGCTCAATTAGCTACAATGAAATAGAACGATGCTTCTTCATGGGACTATGAGGTAAGCATTTAAGATCTTTGAATACTTGGATTAAAATTCTCTTGTGTGAAAAGTGGGTTATGCAAATACCTTGATGTTTAGAGCTACATGAAGTGGAAAGTTATTTAGGGATAGAAGGGGAACATGACCTGAATATGGCATGTTGATAGAGCCTCCTCTGAGTGACGATGAAGAAGCAACACAGGGTTCATCACAAAGCATTGTCTAGTTGATAAGGTGAGGGTTTCTGAAAATACCTCACCCACCCACACCACCTCTATATTCACCTCCACCACATACATATTTTCCCATACCACCACCACCTCCACCACTATTCAATATGGCGAATACAGTGAAGTTTCCAGTTTTCAAGGGCTTGGGAAATGACGACCTGGACCAGTTTTGGTTCGTTGCGAAGGTTGTGTGGCAAGCCCAAAACATTACAAATGATCAGATGAAGAAATAAACGTTGGTTACTTCATTGTAGGAATGCACGCTAACATGGTACATTAAGTACTACATTGATATCCGGATGACTACATTGGTAGATGTTCAGACTACACTGAATAAGGAATTCAGAAGACCCAAGTCTTCAGCACAATCTATCATGGGATTTAAGGAGATCATGATGAAGCCTAGCAAGACACCCTAGGATCTGGATTAGAGATTGAAATGCAAGATCCGTGAAGCTAACATGATTCTTACAGGTGGGCAACATCACGAATGGTTTGTGGCTTCACTCTTGCCTCATTTAAGTGTTGCTTTATCATAGCAAAAGATTGGGACCCAGGAAGAAGCCCTAGATATTGTGATGAGATTGCATGAGACACTAGTTAAAGATGCTTCTTTTGGAGTTCAATAGATTCACGTGGAGTTGTAGAATATTTTCCTATAATTCCAAAGTCTGAAGAAGGATAGAGCGGCTTGACCAGAAGTGTGCGAAGAAGTTTGGTGTTTGAAATGTAAGAGTCAGGGGCATGATAAGGATCATTTCCATGTCTTCGCGAATTACGTTGCAGGAGGAGGACCGATGCCTCTAAGGCTAGAAGCTCAAGAAGGGCTAAGTACAGGACCTACAATGTGGTGTGCTATCTGTTAAGTAGTTGGAAAACATGCGACAAATAATTTCCACTTGCTGCAAGTAATTACCTATAGTGAAATGTGCTCTCTTACATGTATTTTTGAAGGTGCTTGCATTGTGTTTCTGATGACATGTCAATTAAGAATATTCATGGTGCTAAAGTAATTGATGATTTCAAATAAATTGGAACATGCTTTTATCCCTTATTGCACATTTCTCAAAGTGTATACTAAATCTAAAATTCACTTTATTACAATAATTTATGTAATATAAATAATTTTTTATCTTCAAGTTCTATATTAAATCACTTAAAAATTTCAATACTATGTTATGTCAAATCAACATGAATGAAAAATGTTTGAAATTACTTAATCATGAAGGCAATGCAAGAATAAAAATCAATTTTGTAATAACACAATTTTTAATAGCAAGATACTTTATACATATATAGAATTAACTAAATAGAATAATTTTTTCACAAATTTGGTACAATATATAGCTCTCCAAACTCTAGCAAGGTAAAATCAAGAAGACCCTAGCCGCCATCAAATATCCACAAAACGCTAGCATTAAAACCAAAAAGACATCCCTTGGATTCAACAAGGTTTTATTACATATTCTTTTCATACTATAATTATTTTTTTCGTAAAGGTTTACAAACCCTAGCTGTCCTGCACCACAAAAGGACATGGAAATATAACTATAGTCCTATTCTCTATATATACTTGTCTATCCTAGGGTTTTTGTAATCAAATCCTTGGCGTTCAACTCTTACATCAAGATAAACAACAACACCTACATGGATCATCATGAAAGATATGATAACCAACTTATCTTCCAAGAAAAGCATCACAACATGCTCAAGACACACCATTTTCATCTCACGATGATATTTCCTAGCCTATCACCTTATAAGAAAATGTTTTTAAAGTCATTTAAGGTGTTACCTCCATTGGCCATGTATTCTACTAAGTTATAAAATCTAGTACTACAATATGATTAGTCATAGTCATCATCATGGATCACACCAACTCCACATTCTTCTCCAATGCCCACATGCATAGCATAAACCTTAGCATCACATGAGTGGACCTAAAATTCACATAAAGGAAATCTATCCATGAAACATATAATAAATCTATCTCTTCTATTTTCTTATTCTAGGGTTTTTCCATGCACCTTAATGTTATACTACTAGGGATTACTCATGAACCTACCATGTTTCTCCCTACAAGCTATAAGAAAATACGATGGATAGGGTATAATGATGAAGAAATATGAAATAGTTGTATCCTCCCTTATATATAAAGGTGAGAGAGGCTAAAATAATAAGGACATAATTCCATTAAAGTGAAACACCCTCAAGGCATGATCCTCCTTGGGATCAAAACCCCTCCCCTAAGATGGTGAGTCTCTAACAAGTTGTTATTCCAAACCTTCCTCTTCCATGGTTTACTACCAAAGTGTCCTCATGCAAGATGATTATCCTCTAAATATGTTCCACATATCCCAAATATTATTTTTATTTGATTAAGAGATTTAGAACCACACTTGGGCATATTAAGAAGCTCCCCATTGTATTGGGCTGATAAATTATTTTAAGAGATGCTTGTCTTTTCGCATTGAATTGTGGTTAACATCATACAAAGAAATTTTCATGCAATAGCTATTTTTTTCAATAACTACCTATATATGTAAGAGATATTGGAAACAATGTGTAATAATCATAGGGGGCGTTGAATTAGTATTAAGACTAATTTTAACTTCTATGCCAATTTTATATTTTCATTTCAGGCTTGGTAATCATTCATCTCAACCATCGTCATCATATCATACAACAAAAATACAAATCAATACATGAACATAGAAACCATGAGCAACATACACCTAAGACACAAAGGTTTAACATGGAAACCCTTCAGAGGGAAAAATTACAAAAGCTTCTTTGTATTATGATGTAAAGTATGAGCTCCTATTTTATTTACATCATTCTTTGTGAGCCACCACTCATAGGAAGTACCAACTCCTTCAAATTGTTCGGTAACACCCACTAGTAGGAAGCAAAAACTCCCCTTCTTTTGTAGACACTTGACCAACTTACCAGAATCACGAACTAAAGCACTGCCTTCTTAGATTTATTGAAAGCACCAACTTGGAGGATGCACCAAACCCCAATCTATCTTTATAAATCCACTAAGATGGAAGCTCCAACTCCCTATTTTGTTGGCTCTATGTAATGTACCTTAATAGTAGTAAAAATAATAACAATAAATAAAATAATTTAATATTAAAATATAAGTAAATAAATAATAAATAATTAATAAAGAAATATGGTAAATAAATAGTAAAAAATAAGTAAAAAGAATAAATAATAGTAAATAAAATAAAATAATCAGAAAATATAATAAAGTAAATAAATAATGAAGAGAATATATATAATAAATAAAAAAATAGTAAAAAACAATTGGTGTTCTAAATAAATATATATAACAGTGAACTATAAAAATAGTAAAAAAATAAAAGTTACAAAAATTAAAAAAGGAATATAGTAAGAAAGAATTAAATTAAGAAAACTAAAAAAATAGTAAAAATAAGTAAAGTTAAAAAAAAAAAAAAATAAAATAAGAAACATTAAAATAAGAGAAATATTGTTTAAGTAAAACTTAAAATAAAGAAATAAAGTTTCATGTTGACACATGAAATGTATGCATGCGGACCCTTTTCCATTTTTTTGTCTATTTAATGGATGATGAGGATGATGAGATTCATCCATTCATTCATGCATTTTCTTGGTAGAAAAGTGACATGAGAGAAAATATTTCATGATAGAAGTACATTAATTTAGGGCTCAGGGGTGGCACAATGTAGAAATTTTATGTGTAAATGAGGCTACAGTTGGGTGGAGAGTCATCCCCAAAATATTTGTTTCAGTTAGAAAAATTAGAGCATTGAGATCGAAAATCACAAGTAAGGAATATCGTCGATACAACTAAGTCATCTCTACTCATGTTTTTTGAAAATCCTATGTTAAATAGTTGAATAATTGAGTGTTGAATACTAATCATATAAATTAATGTAATTATTGGTATATTTCAAATTCGAGTTGTTACATATGGTATGAGACACAGTTTGAATCTAACTCATCTCTACTCGTGTTTTTTGAAAATCCTATGTTAAATAGTTTAATAATTGAGTGTTGATTATAATCATATAAATTAATGTAATTATTGGTATATTTTAAATTGGGTATGTTACATATGGTATGAGAGACACTTTGAATCTAAGTCATCTCTACTCGTATTTTTTGAAAATCCTATGTTAAATAGTTGAATAATTGAGTGTTTATTAATAATCATATAAATTAATGTAATTATTGGTATATTTTAAATTGGGATCGTTACATATGGTATGAGAGACAATTTGAATTCTATGTGATCTCTAAGTAAAATGTTGAAACAAAATTTATTTAGAAAATTTATTAATAATATTATGAATGTGAATTTTTTATTATTTTAAAATATATTAAAAATAAATACAAGTATTGAAAATTTTAACAAAATATACCTTCAAAACAATATATTTTCTTTAAACAAAATAATTACTTACATCAATTACTAAATAAACACCATTATTTATTTAACTTTAGTGTCACTTACTTCTTGCATGTATAAGGCTCTCCAAAATATTCATATAGTGGTATACATGCTACCAAAATACTATAATACTATTATTTAAAAATTCGATATGAATTCCACATACCTATTGTTTACCTGCATGTGGATTCCAAATATACTATCATATTTTTATTTTTTTTAAATAAATGATTCTCATGCTTATCGAGTTCTTCTTAGCTACGATTAAATTATTTTTTTATGAAGGAATCCAAGGCTTGTTTTGGCTTGCACAAGTTGAACCCACAACCTAGAACAATACACCTCTTCACATGGCTACTTTTTGAATTTGGAGATGTATTTCCTCCAGAACTACTAAGCTTTCCTCTTGTTCAAGAAATTGATTTTTCCATTTCCTTGAAACTAGGAATAGAACCCAGATGCAAAACACCTTATCAAATTAGTATGCCAGAGCTTAAGGAGTTAAGTATATAGCTTAAAGAACTACTTGGTCAAGGATTATTCTGACCTAGTGTATCACCTTCGGGTGTGCCAGTGATGTTTGTGAAGAAAAATGATGGAAATATTAGGTTATGTATTGATTACCAATATCTAAATAAGGAAACCATTCAAAAGAGGCAAAACATGCCTCACATAGATGACCTCTTTGACCAATTAAATTTTGTTTCATTATTTTCCAAGATAGACTTATGGTCAGGTTACCATCAACTAAGAATCAAAGTGGAGGACATACCTAAGACAACATTCAGAACACAATATAGATACTATGAGTTTATTGTTATTCCATTTGATTTGAGTAATGCCCTAACAAACTTCATGAAC
Source organism: Pinus taeda (assembly GCA_000404065.3). NCBI lineage: Eukaryota > Viridiplantae > Streptophyta > Pinopsida > Pinales > Pinaceae > Pinus > Pinus taeda. Next base: position 12,984 of record APFE030839974.1, read on the forward strand.
TTGATGAATAGTGTTTTCCATAGATATATAGATTGTTTTGTTGAAGTATTCTTTGATGACATCCTCATTTATTACTGCAACCAAAAGGAGCATAAGGAGCACTTGAGATTGATACTTCAATTCCTTAGAGAACCTAAGCTATATGGGAAACTTACTAAGTGTTCTTTCGTTGATAAGGAAATTCAATATATAGGCCATACCATTAGTGGGAAAGGAATTTTCGTGGATTGACAGCAAGATTGAAGCTATAATGGATAGGCCTACTCTAAAGATGCCAAATAAGAATGAAAATTTATGGGGTTGGAAGGCTATTATATAACATTTGTAGAAGGATTCTCATGGATATCCAGTCCCATCACAAACCTCCAAAGGAAAGGGGTTAACTTTGAATGGACAAGTGATTGTGAGTGAGAATTTAATGATTTGGAATGGTGAATAACAACTTCCCCAATATTAAAGGTGCCCGACATGGAAAAGGACTTTTGTGTATGCACGGATACATCAGGAGAAGGATTACGCAGAATCTTGATGCACGGTGGAGGGGTTATTGCTTATGATTCATGTAAACTCTAGACCCATGAAATCAATTATTCCACAGATGATCTAGAATTAGTTGCAATTGTAATTGCCTTGAAACTATGGAGACACTATCTGATGAATGTCAATTTGAATTAAAAATGGATCATAAAAGTAGACTTGATGACATAGAATATGAATGTATTTAATACTGTGGTAAGTTAGTTATTATTTGTTGATATTAAAATTTCAAA
>APFE030839975.1:2367-18264 GCA_000404065.3 Pinus taeda
GTCAATCTTCCCGAATGTGTGTTCGGTGCGTTACGGGCTGTAAGGCGGCAGATACAGCATCCTATGGATCAAGGATGATAACCTAGTGGAGTCTCCCATATATACGAGACGGTACGTGGGAGCACAAGTCCGTACTAGACCACAGTTGAATCACACAAGGAGGAATCACCCAACCTAAATGCGAGAACAAAAGTGACTAGGTTTAATGACGCCGGAGCACGTCTCTAGCCTAGACCTCTAGAATGTGAGCGTTATGTTCCAATGCGTTTTTAAGTTTATTCAGTTTATTTTAAAGTTGATCTTATGTTAGGTTTCGGTTTTCAGGTCCTACCATATGTAATCTCTCAAAATTCCCTAAATGCAATCTATATGCCAAAACAGGTCATTTCATTCGATGAATGCTAACTACGAGAGGGTTAAGAATTTTCAATCAAACAAAATGAGCACAACCAATCAAACAGCCTAATGCAGCTAATGGCAAATAAATAAAACTTTTTCTTTTAAGAATACAAATCAATGAAAAGTTCTATTTCCCATTAACTATTGAATGTAAAAGAGATTTGTTCGATTTCTTTTTCAAAGGCAGAATGCATTAAACAACTTTGAGAAATGACAACAAACAAATTCCGTTCAATACAAGCACATTCAGTTCCCTAAATCACCAAGCAAACCTCAAAAGAATGAGAAAAGTCCCAAAAACACCAATGAGCCGTGTAATCTAGGCTCAAAGTGAGGTGAAGCAGAATTCAAGTGAAGACAAAGCAAGTCACTCAAATAACGCAACAAAATGATTCACAACTACCAGCAAGTGCAAGGGAGCCAATTAGAAGGTCGACTGGACGAATAGAAGACCAAAAACACCTAAGGGAGGCTCGACACACAAAGCCACTAGATGCCCTAGGGCTAGAAATGTGAAATCGATATAAGAAGGCAAACACCCAAAGGGTAAAGGTAAGCTATGCAATTGTAATCTATGCACAATTCACTTGAAAAGTGTGCAAATGTAATCTATGAACAAATGAGAATTCTAATTATGCAAGTGTGATCTATGCAAGAGAATTCTCAAACACAAGATGATTGTAATGTAATCTAAGAACCAATCAAGTGCAAATCAAGAAAATTGGGTGAGATTTCCAAAGATCAAAAAATAAAAACACTCAAAGGTGAAGAGACTGAGACAAACCTCCAAGTAATGACCAAAGGAAATCAAATTAACAATTTCTCAAAAGAGAGACTCAAAACCAGTCAAACAAGACTCCAACACACTCGAGCAGTCGAAAAAAAAATGTGGCAAGATAAAAATCCAAGCTCAGAAGGCTGGCAAACAAGCGAACTGGAAAGGTTAACAGGCCTGGCGCAATTTTCAGGCTATAACTCGCACTATAAAGGGATTGGCGCGGGTTGTCAGTTAGCAACATGCGCCAACTGGCACGACTGTCAGAGGAAAATCCACGCTAATAAAGTTTGCCAAGTCAAAAAGAAAAACAAGCGGTCCAAAGCTTGGTTTACAGTATCCAGGCAGGCCAGGAAGCAAGAGACAGCAATAAATTCAGTCCAGAAAGCTATCCAAGCAAGCAAACAAGAGAAAACCAAAGAGGCAAGACAAACTCCAAGTCGTTCAGTCTGTAAACCAAACCGGAGATTGACTGAAGTTGATTTGATCTACTTCACTAATGCAAAGCAATAGTGTTTAGAAGGCTATCTGGCCATACTTCAGGCTCCGTCTAAAGTTTACAAATCAAACAACAAGATAACTCCCCAGTGGAGTTGCCAAATTGTTGGAGAGGTAAATCCCCTCTACTAATAGAGGCGATCCCTACTAGCCCAGAACGGGTCTAGCAACAATCAAACAATGCTACCACGCAAGTCCCTAATTGCAAATAAAAGGTAGGTGATGAAGACCTACTTGGATTCCAATGCTATTGTTCGTAGAAGAGACGTTGCCCTCGCTCCTTTGCTTTGGCCGGTTATAGTCCTCCACGATCTCCGTGAATGGACACCTGCACACAAAGAGAAAAACACAAACACAAGCGTGAAATCTAATAAATGCAATTATACATCAGTCAGGAAGGATATAACTCAACATCAATCATTACAAAGACAATGAGAGTGGAACCATAATGATAGTCATCTATTATTAATAATCAACAAAGGAGAATACAACCATAGTCCTGATGTCAAGTCCTCCTTTGGCTGGGTGCTCAGCTACACAAGTCTTGCAAAGCTTGAAGGGATGCGGAACAAGCCTCTCTCTCTTTAGTGACAAGATCTCCTCACTTAGGTTAAGCCTTATGGACATAAAGAAGGCTCTTGCAACTCTAATCTCTTCATATCTTCCTTTCACTACCAGTACTACCGCCACTAGCTTGCTTAAGCCATGGAGACAAGCTTTTATAGATGAAAGAGGAAAAGATAAGATCAATCACAAAAATCATGGATTTAGCTTCATCACTTGGAAACTTCCATGGAAGGGTGGCAAACTACTTCCCATTCAAGAAGATTCGAAGCCAAACCATCCTCACCTAACATAGATTCAGTTGGTGAATGAGTTGGAGAGAACTTTCGGAAGTTTATTTGTTAAAAACTTTGCCCAAATAGGTTGGCGCGATTGTGACTATGGGACAGAGCACTAACTAGCGTGCCCTCTTTGGAGGATTTTCCCCATTGGCGCGGGAAGAACACAGTGAACCCGCACTAATGTAAAAAGGGCTATTTTTATGGGCAAGCTGCAGGAGATGTCTTCAGGGCATGTGAAGCTCATATTCAGAGGGGAATGATGCAAGTGGTTTCAAGTCTTGTCACTTCTCGCAAGTCCCGGAATGAGTCCTCCAAGGTGCAGGAGAGGGGTAACAGGGACGGTGACAAACGGTGACAAATTACTGTGTAACAGGGATGAATGAACAATGGGTAGAAACATTGAATACTATGGGTAAAGGGGATATATATCAGGAAAATTTTGTTGGCATCATTAATTTGTGTATCAGGTGTTCAAGAGGTAGCACAATATTGAAGCCAGTAGAATGCGACATGATCACAAGGGATAACAAAATCTCTGGTAGAGGTATAACTCACGCAGAAATTGGAAAGCTGATAGAGGATTTCAAAACTGATATTCTAGGGACTCTGACAACGCAATTGGACATTATGCAAGCCAAGAAAAAGCAAGCAGAAGCAGAGCAAAACTTTGTGATATTTTGTCTTAGATGTAGAAAGAAGCATAGCCACAAAGAGTGCCCATTGGATACAGTCCAAATCTACGCCATTTGTACGAAAGATCACGCCACAGAAAGCTGCCCATCACCCCTAGGATTGAAAGCAGTTTATAAAGAAGAAGAAGAAGAAACAGAACCGGTATACATGATAAATCAGCACTACCAATGGCAAGCATGACCAACAGGTATGCCCATTGACCCATCCTCTTCTTTTCAGCCTCCTCATTATAGTGCTCAATAATACCCAGGAACCATGTGGCAAAACTAGCCATCTTTTTCAAATTGGTCACAACAACCATTCCCAATGCCACCCTGGCCCAACCAACCAAATCAAAATAATAATTAGCCAAATTCCTCTTACTTTCCACCTTTTTGGCAAAATAATGCTTATCAATCTCAATGGACACCCTCAACTTCACAGAATCAGAACTGGCAGTCAAGTTGGCAAAGACCTACAAATCAGCCAACAGGAACAATCTTTCTCCCTCAACCCACACTGCCAACACCGTACACATTGCAACAAAAACCCTAGACCAACTTAAGACTACATCTCCCAGCCCAACCCAACCCGTACCCCAACAACAGACCGGTTCAATCTATGCAAATTATTGAAGGCCCAGAACCAAAAACTGAGTTAAGGGAATGCAATGACCTTCAATTAAGATCTAGGCGTATAATAGAATCAGAGGGGGATAAAAATGTTCAAATTGAAAATCTATTACCTGTAGAACAAGCACCACAAGAAGAGAACATGGTTAGATAGAAAACACATGAACAAGCAACCACCTCTTCTCCACCATTCCCAGAACGACTAATCATACCTCGCCCAATTGAACACCCTGATTTTGATCTTCTGGGAGAACTAAAAAAATTGTGTATAAAAATACCACTCCTCCAGGCTATTCAAGACATCCCAATTTATGCAAAAACCATCAAGGAATTATGTATGAAAAATCCAAAGAGTAAAATAACAACAAATCCAAATGTCCATGTAGTTGGTACCTTATCTGATTTACTATCAAGAAGAGAAACACCTGTAAAATATGAGGACCCGGGAAATCCTATAGTCACGGTGCAAATCAATGGATGCTCCTTCCCAACACCTTAGTTGATTTAGGAGCAGCAATCAATATTCTTACTACCACAACTTTTTAAAAGCTTGGCATTACATCATTAGACCCAACCACAACCTTGTTGGATTTGGTTGATTGATCGGTAGTCAAACTAGAAGTCACATTACATGATGTAATGGTGTCTATAGACTCCTAGGAATACCCTACAGACTTTCTGATCATCAATCCTAGAAACCGATTCGATGGACACCCATTAATTCTAGGTAGACCTTGGCTAGCAACTGTGGATGCTTACATTAGCTGTCGAATAGGCAGCATGACTATAGCAAGAGGAAGAAATGTAAGGAATTTAGCCTTATATCCTCCAGCTCAACCATGTTTAGCAATAATCAAAACTAGAAAATAACATGTATCATACCTAACTGAAAACATTAGATCACCACTAACCATAGAAGATGCTCTCGAATTTAAAAACCAAACAGAAGATGACATCATTAACACCTACATTAACCAACCATAAGACAGATCCCATCTAAAATGTCACATGATTGAAGCAGCATTCGATAGTAAAGTAGAAGAGGATCCCCTAAAAGATATTAACGATCAATCAATACCAACCACCTCTGTTTATAATAGCAAAACCATAGAAATCAAATAGGGAAAAACTTTGAATATTAACAAAAACTTGATTGCTGACCAAGAACAGAAACTTGTCCAGCTCCTGAGAAAATATAAAAATGCCTTTGAATGGGATTACTCGGACTTGAAAGGCATTGATCCCCAATTATGCACACACCACATTTATACAGAGAAGGATGCCAAGCCCATTCGACAACCTCAATGGAGGTTAAACCCTCGTCTTAAAGATATTGTTAAAACTGAACTACAAAAATTGCTATATGTCAACTTTATCTACCCAATATCTGACAGCAAGTAGGTCTCTCCATTAGTAGTGGTGTCGAAAAAGAATGGAAAGTCGCAGATATGTGTTGATTATAGAGAACTCAATAAAGCAACCTAGAAATACCATTTCCCCCTTCCATTCATCGACCAAGTCTTGGACACACTGGCGGGAAAGAAATTATTTTCTTTCCTTGATAGCTTCAGTGGATACAATCAAATTCAGATTTCCCCTGAAGATCAGGATAAGACTACCTTTACCTTCCCTTGGGGAACATTTGCTTACAGGGTTTTACCCTTCAGGTTGTGCAATGCACCTACCACATTTCAAAGGGTTGTACTCAGCATTTTTTCAGATTTAATAAATGAAGGGCTTGAAGTGTATATGGATGACTTCACACCTTATGGAGATGACTTTGAGCCAGCATTACAAACACTAGAAAAAGTGCTGCAAAAATGCATTGCCACCACGCTCTGTTTAGCCATGAAAAATGTCATATGATGATGAACGAGGGATTCATCTTGGGACATTATATCTCAGTAGCTGGAATACAGGTAGATCTAGCTAAAATTCAAATAATTCTTTTAATACCTACCCCTTCCACACAAATAGAGGTACACAGTTTTTTGGGATTTTCTGGTTACTACGGAAGATTTATAAAGAATTTTTCTCAGATTGATGCACCATTATATGCACTAACACGAAACATTGATTTCATTTGGACAGATAAATATGATAGCGCTTTTGAGGATTTAAAAAGGCATGTATCAACAACCCCAATGCTAAGGGGCCCAAACTGCGATTTTCCATTCCATATTTCATCTTATGCTTCAGACACAGCAATCGGAGAAATTATTGGCCAGGAAGAAGATAAAAAACCATATACAATATATTATATTAGCAAAAATATATCTCCTGTTGAATTAAATTATACTGTGATTGAAAAAGAATTTTTGGCTATAATATATGTTGTTAATAAATTCCGACATTATATAACTGGATATCTTGTAGTTTTATATACAGATCACTCTGCCATTAAATATCTAGCGAATAAACCTGTTACAAATGGAAGAGTGATAAGACGGTTGATTATCTTGCAGGAATTTGACATCACAATTAAGGATCGACCCGGAAAAGAAAACCCTATAGCTGATTTTCTCTCACGAATGCCAAAGCCAGCTAATGCAACAACAGTTGAGGATCATTTTCCTGATGAAATTTTATTTGTTGTTACTATTAGAACGCCATGGTATGCAGACGTTGCAAATTATTTGGCAGTAGGTAAATTACCCAAGCACCTGATGCCTAATGAAAGAAAACAATAGTGCAACGCAATACCCGATTCTCTTGGATCGGGGGCTATTTATTCCATATAAGAGAAGATATGCACATTAGAAGATGCGTTCGAGAAGATGAAGTGTTTAACATTCTAAAAGCATGCCATGATGGGCCATGCGATGAATATTTTGCAGACTGTAGAACCGGTCACAAAGTCTTACAAACAGGTTATTACTGGCCCACTATCTTTAAAGACGCTAAAAAGTTCGTTCAATCATGTGATAGCTGCCACAGGGCGGGACGCCCTAGAAAATCTAATGAGATGCCTCTAAACCTGCAATTAGTAATAGAGCCTTTTGAGAGGTGGGCGCTAGACTTTATTGGTCCTATTAACCCATCATCTAATCAAAAAACATACATACTAGTTGCAACATAATATGTTACTAAATGGGTCGAGGTAGAAGTGTTACCAAGGGCAACAGAGGATTTAGTGATACATTTTATTTTCCAACTATTTGTACGATATGGCCTGCCAGGAGATATAATTACAAATGGAGGACCACAATTCGTAGGCAACAAGATTGCTGCAACATTGAGAAATTATCATATCCTCCACAAAATTACAACTCCATACCACCCACAAGAAAATGGCCAAGTAGAAAGTACTAATAAGGTAATTGAGGCAATACTTACAAAGATAGTTGCATCACACAGACATGACTGGGCTTCTATATTGCCAAAAACCTTGTGGGCATACCGCACAACATGGATAAATACCATGGGATATTCACCATATCAATTAGTATTTGTTAAAGAACCCATCTTCCCAATCGAATTCGAAATTCAAACATTAAGAACAGCTCAGGAGGTGGGTTTGAATTTAAATGAGGCTCAAATCAATAGATTACAACAAATCAATGAATTATATCAAATCAGGTTATCAGCTTTTTAGCACACTGCATTGATCCAACAGCAAAGAGCGAAATGGTTTGATGCCCTTATTAAGAAGAAGATCTTCCACGAGGGAGATTGAGCACTCCTATATGATTCTAGATTTCAGGATTTCCATGGAAAACACCAGACCAGATGGTTGGGACCTTATGAGATACAAAAGGTGCATGATAATGGCACCATTACATTAGCAACAATTGATGGATCTGGCTATTCTTTTACAGCAAATTGTCATCGAGTGCGACTTTATCGCAAACCACTTACTAGGGAGTCCTTTTGCCAACAATTATGGGAAGATTCCACCAAGGAAATTCTCGATGAGAAAGGTAACCCATCCTTAGCATCAATCCAGTGAATAATTCATTTGTTTTTGAATTTTGTATATAAACTTTTCTTTCTATTTGAATTTTCTTGTATAAACTGTAAATAAACTTTTGTTTGCTTTGGCTATTCCATTTAAGAATAGTTGCCATTCCCGTAATGGAACAACAGTTGTTCCATTTAAGGAACAACAGTTTTGCGTTTTTGTCTTTTTTGTTGTTCCATTTAAGGAACAGTTGTTGTTCCTCTTAAGGAACAACAGTCGTTCCATTTAAGGAACAACAGTTTTGCGTGGTTGTGTTTTTGTTGTTCCATTTAAGGAACAACTGTTATTCCTCTTAAGGAACAGAAACCATTCCATTTAAGGAACAATAGTTTTGCGTGTTTGTGTTTTTGTTGTTCCATTTAAGGAACGGTTTTTGTTCCTCTTAAGGAAACAGCAGTCGTTCCATTTAAGGAATAGCAGTTTCGCGTTTTTGTGTTTTTGTTGTTCCATTTAAGGAACAGTTGTTTTTCCTTGAGAGGAACAACAACCCTTCTATTTAAGGAACAACAGTTTTTCATGTTTGTGTTTTTGCTGTTCCATTTAAGGAATCATTGTTGTTCCTATTAAGGAACAACAGTCGTTCCATTTAAGGAATAGCAGTTTCGCGTGTTTGTCTTTTTGTTGTTCCATTTAAAGAACAGTAGTTTCGCGTGTTTCTTTGCTTTTTTCCATTTAAGGAACAGTTGTTGTCCCATCTAAGGAACAACAGCCATTCCATTTAAGGAATAGTAGTTTCATGCATTTATTTTTGTTGTTTCGTCTAAGGAAAAACAGTTCTCTTTACATTTGTTTTTGTTGTTTCGTTTAAGGAACAGTTGTTGTTCCCTTTAAAGGAACAGTAGTTGTTCCATCCAAGGAACATCAGTTTCATATATGAGTGCTTTACGTTGTTCCATTTAAGGAACAATTGTGGTTCCTCCTAAGGAACATTTGTCGTTCCTTCTAAGGAACAACAATTTCGTCATTATTTTCTTTTTGTTGTTCCTTCTAAGGAACAACAGTTTTGCTTGGGTTTGTTTTAATGTTGTCCCCCCTAAGGATCAACTCTTTTGCTTGCATCTATTTTTCCGATGTTCCTCTTAAGGAACAACTGTTGTTCCTCCTAAGGAACAACAATTTTGTGTGAAATTTTTTTTGTCTTTTTGTTGTTCCTCCTAAGGAACAGCAGTTTCGTGTGCAGGTTTTGTTGTTGTTCCTCCTAAGGAATAGTGGTAGTTCCTTTTAAGGAACAACACCTTTTTTTGTGTGTGTATTTTTGTTGTTCCTCCTAAAGAACAACACTCTTTTGAGAGGTTTTTCTTTAGAAAATAAGCACCTTGGCAAAATTATTTTATTCTCTATCATCCTCTATAGGGCAAGAATACAAACATATATGTAAAGATATAAAATTTAAAGGTTATTGGAACAAGCAAATCAAAGAAAAATTATCATTTTTAATGAAATTTCTTTGTATTGAATAGAAAAGGGGAGGACACAACTATCTATATCACTTTGTTGTCCTTATCTTCTCTATAACTCAAATTGATTGATTACTTGTACCATGCTGGTTCTTCCCTAATCCCCGTAATTCTCTCTACTTACTATCATTGAATAAGAGTAAGGGCATATTTTCTTCTATTGATATGTTCAGACTTCTTCCACCATCCCTACTCTTAAGGAGTGCTGAGCCCACCCTCTATATATAAGTAGGATGTGCTATATAAAAGAAAAGAAAAAAGAAGGAAAGAAAATATATATATATATATATATATTTACTAACAATTCTATGATTTGTCAAATAGAGGATAGGGGGTCTCATCATGAGCCAACCTACCATGATCATAAGGAAGCACTGAAGTGGCATTCCCACTATGGCCACCACACCAGGGATATGATCCAATGGACACATCAGAAAAATAAAATTCCTTGGAACAGGATGTCTCATCACGAGCCGGCTTGCCCACCTTTCACTCCCTCCCAGTGAATGGCATTGTGATCCATCTGGTTACCAAGCTAGTGCAATGGCCTCCATTCTGACATCACAAGGAACTTTCCTAATTATACATAAAGAATCATGGTTCCAAAGGTGAAAAAGGCAACTCTGTCAAGGTTATAAACACATGTGGGCAACAGAAGCTCTGTTGATGGTATTGGAGTCATATTTTCCACATCAATAGTGATTGTAACTCCATTTTCTTATTTCTTTATCTTTATTACAGAAGAGATTATGTTCCTAATTCCTTTTTTTGAACCTTTATGCATGAGATATCGTTTAAAAAGTCAATCATAATGGTTTAAGTGGAATAATGACCGCATAGCATCTCACCTATGTCAGATGTCCTTTCTCCCTTTTTGTATCACTCCATCGCATCTCCACATTTATTCATAATTTTCATTCTATGCATCGATTCCAGCAACCCAATATTTTTGTGATCTTATCATAAATATGTATAGCTTGCCATTTTTTTACTATTGTACGATTTCCACCATTACGTCCTTCCTTCATTTAACTGGTCGAAGGCGACCTATCATTTTTCAAGAGGGCACGGGTGACTTCCAAAGCACTTTTACATGCGTGTTAGTATTTTATTTGGTTGTACCGAGCTACATGATATCCCATAATAGCAAGTTTTTAACGGTATCTATGTTAAAAAAGTATTATCCGATATTAACAACTTGTTATTCCATTGTTGGATCTGTGTATTTGCTGTGTTGCCTGTGTTAAGCTAACAGTGTGTATAATTCAAACAAAATGGGAGGACGATCAGTGTGCAGCGAGCCACAGATACCAGCTATTTCTGATGCCGCCCAAGAAATTCTATTACAGGCTGGATGGGTTGCATATTTTACACGACTGCAGCAACCTAGTGAAACCGTGGCGATCGAATTTTTACAAAATTTACAGGATGATCATTCTATAATAAGAGGAAGGTGAATGATAGTAACGAATCCAGTAATAGCTGAGGTGTCCTGATTACCAGCAATCAGACCCATATGGACACATAAAAAATTGAGACTACAAGACACCATTGCCGCCTTTCGGGATGAGGGACAGAACCTGATTGTCAAAGGCAAAGGAGTTCAACCTTCATCTCTGGGAGAATCATGGACAGAGCTAGCTAGAATCATTCAGAGCTATATCACATGCGACAAAAGAAAAGATGCGGTAAGGCCACACCACCTTAAATTATTAGCAGTTCTAAAACAGAAATGTTCTGTAAACTTTCCTGCATATTTGAATTTCTTGTTGCATGATGCTGCTCAAAGCATAAAGAAATCCCAGCATCTAGAGACTGTTGTAAGTCATCATTGTTTAATTATGCTGATAGTAAGCTACAACCTTTCCCAACAGTAAACCAGTTGGGAAGAATTAGTGTTTACTATGGGGGGGGTTAGCCTTACCCACCCCAAAAAGGAAAAGGACTACCAGCACCATAAATAGACCACAAAAATGCAGATGATATGCTGAGACAAGCCTGGGAATAGTTGAAAACCTCCTAGGTAGCAGAAGCCAACCCTTAGAATTATCTAGCCCTAAAAATGAGCAACCTTTACAGTTGGAAGGAAGAGATAACCAAGAGTCAGAACTTGAGGAGGAAACAGACCATACTAGTGAAGAGGAGAGGGATGAAGTAGAACTTCCCTTAATGCCCAGCACAAGTCCACCACAAGACTCATTACATGATGTTGAATTGACCCATATTTTGGCCAATATGAGTGAATTCATATAACCCGAAAGCCCACTCAACCTTAATATTGAAGTAAAGAAATTGGAAGAAAACTTTGCCACTGTAGGAGCATGATGGAAAACAAGACTAGTGAGGAGGAAAGAGGAGCAGAAGTTACTCAAGAAGAGGTAGACCAAACTAGGAGTACACATCCAGAAGAACCTAGTCGGGTCAATTTGAACATAGAAGAAGTGGGCCAAACAGGAGAAATAGAAACCAGTCAGGGCAAAGATAGAGCCCTTGGAGAGCAAAGCCTAGGTGAGAAACCAAGCTTGTTAAGAATGGAAACGGCTAGTGAAACAATTGTTCCTCCCAAAAAGAAGAAAAAAAAATTAAAAGGTTTAGAAAGGAATAGCAGAGGCTGCAAAAATTAATTAAAATACTTGGGCAAAAGATAAGGACATTAAAAAGGGGGAAACTTTCAAGCAGAACCCCGAAAACAATGAACGTAGCCATTCAAACCAAATTTCATGACATAAGGGTTACTGGGACTCAAACTAAGTCCATATTCATTCAAATGGATAAGGAACACCATGCAATCGTTACAGAAGCGGCTGCACAAATGGAGAATTTACATTTTTGTAATGTAGCTGTTCAGACAAAGGCAATACCCTCCAACAACGTGGCCACCCAGATAGAAAGACCAACTGTCAATAATAAAAGAACACAGACTTTAAGCATTCCATCCCATAATAAGAGTATGTAGACTATAGGTACTCAGTCTCATAATAAAAACACCCAAACAGATATCCAAGCCAAATATGTTTTGATGTGTAGTGATCCTTGTATAACAAATCTTCAAGAAAATCTGGCACAGGCTCGGCGGACCATAGAAAGGCTTGAGGAAGAAATTGTTCCCCAATAGAAGTATCGGGAATTACAAAGGAAATTGTGGGATATCAATGCGTCAAAAAGTGAGGCCTTCGATAAATATCGAAGGGCAGAAGAAAGAACTAAGAAAATAAAGATTATACTAGAGACAGCCATGCATCAAATGGATACTCTATGTTCACTATACACGAATGTTTTGGCATGCAGGTCCCAATAACTATGCTTTATTTTTGTTAGAAACATACTTACAGCTAAAAATCAAGGTTGTCATGGAAGGGAAACCCATAGAATTGAAAATTGTAGAAGATTTAATAAACTGTTGTAAACACCATGAGTGAAAGTTCAACGATTACTTTGTCAGTTTTACTTGCATAATTTTGTATTGGAAGAAGAATCCCAGCCCTTTTGTGGGGGATGTACAATTTAAATCCTTCATTTCATTTGCTATTAACCAATTGAAATGGTTTAAAGCCCATAATACATTCCAGAGGCATGAAAATGGATTGGACCTTTGGGTCAGAGGAGAACCAAAGAACCCACTACAAACGCTGGCCAAACATAAAAGTTTGATGAAAAAGGAAGGAGTAATCCAGATCTTGGGGCCCTTTCACAAAGAAATTGTCAAAAAGTGGGTAGAATAATTTCTCTCTATTAAAGACAACTCCTTGGCAGCAGCTAAATTTAGATGGACAGTCTCCAATCGTAATGTACAGGACAGAGAACCATTTAACTATAAAAACTTTAAATTGGTTGCAGATCGCTTTGTTACTTATAGCAACCTCATCATGAGGGAAGGCCCATATTGGCTAGGCTATCAATTGCAAAGCCCTATTGTCTGGTATTCTGCCGAAGGGTATAAAGCTATATATGAATTGCCTTAAGGGAAAACAAGGCACATCTTTAAAATTTTGGCTAAAAATCATGGTTTCAGACCACTTCATGACATTCCTTCTCTAGCTTATTCCTTGACTGCTTTTCACACAAATTACATGGTTTTCATGAGGACATGAAAAAGGGTAAGCAAGGGAGTATGTTGAGTTATGGAAAAGGTATGCATATCTTACTTATTTCATCATCCTTTTCTTTAGATAGATTCCCTTTATATCCTAAGACGATAATATATCAAAGGATTATAGTAAAAAAGAGGAAATTATCTATTATCACAATTTAGATAATTGTTGTCCTTCTTCATGCAGGAAAAAGATGAAATGGGACAACTGTCGTTCCCTAACCAAGAAAAGGAAAAAGATGAAATGGAGCAACTGTTGTTCCTTAACCAGGAAACAACATACACGCAGCAAGCCAAGGATGGAGCACGCAATTATGAACAAAAGCAAGGCGAATCACAGGACCAGTGCAAAGGAGGAAATACGACTAAAGTTAAAATATTGCGTGAATCCCTCAAGATCTCTTGATCCTGAGGGATCTCTGTTACTATTTATCGTTCTTACCTCTTTGCCATTATAAAAGGCAATGAGTAAGCAGAGAAAAAGGAGAGATTATTCGAGAATTACTATTGTATTTGTAACCTTGATCATCGACTCTCATTGATGAAACAAAGTATGAATTGGTTGTAATTATTTTGCAATGATTAATATATAAAGCAGTTCTTGTTCCTTCTCATATACTGAAGTAATCTAGCGGTATTCACTGGTGGCTAAGGGCCCGGCCCTGGTGGATTCACTTGTTGTTCTTGTACCATTCTTTTATGATTTCTATCTTGTGATGGTTTGGTTTGATTTCCACTTATTATAATCAAATTTCTTTGCTATTTCATATTACCAGACTTAACAAAATTACTCTGTTTTACATGCTACAGAAATATTTATTTACGTTGTTATTATCTCTGATCTAATTATCTGCTTCAGTATTCCATTATTTTTATTTCATATTTAGTCATTTAGTCTAGCATTCTATTATTATTGTTTCTAATACAGTTATTTAGCTCAGCGTGCTATCTTGATATTCTCTCTTGTAAAGAGTATTGACTACTACTGTCTACGCTATCAGACCGAGATCCCTGCTGTTCAGATTAGAAATTGTGTTTGGAAAATCGATTAGTTCAAAGAGAAATGAGTTATTGTTACTGTATTCCTAACTGATACTTGAATGAATGCATGATTTGGTTTCATTAGTGAATTGAGCTTTCTTTTAATTGTAATTTGTGTTCTATAAGCTGCATCCATTTACTCTTGTATTAGAAAGAACTATACTGCAATTTAGATATATTACTCTTGAGTAAATAGCCACCACAAAATGTGTACACTTTTGAAATAGAAAGTCTTACCTAGATTGATAACTAATGTGAAGATAATTAGGAGTTAAAAAGACACCTTTTATCACTCAACACCCCTTCTGGAAACACTATTGTGTTCGTCATCCATGCACACAACATCTGCTCTGTTGTCATGGATCCGACTACAAGGTTGGTTGAAAGGGTACCAACCTGAGCAGGGGGCACCTATAATTCTTGCAACTGCGCTCTAACGGCCCCCAACACAATCTGGTGCTCCTACATGAAATCCTGGAGAGCCTCCTTTGTGACATCGTTCATCGTCTCGTCGATGTCATGCAGAACACCCTTGATTAGGGTGTTCGGGTCAATGGACAATTTCGAAGCCTTGACCTTCTTCCGTGATCCTACCCATTCTGCCAGGTGTTGGCACTTCAGCTGTTTGGACGTGGTTCATGGGTCCGTGCCTCCTTCTTCTGATTCTACTTCCTCTGTTTCCTACCCTTGAAAAGTTGTCTCTTGGCCCTTGCCCACCTTCGTGGCTAATTCCTGTGTTGCTGCTACTACTACGACCTCGTCCTGCTCAGCTGCTTTTTGTGCTGCTTCCCGCACTGCCCGCACTTCGGCTGCTTCTATTTCCTTCTACCTTTTTCAGCAACTGTGCGATGTGCAGCTTGGCATCGTCTTTGTTCTTTTTCGTTGCCGACCTCTCGAGTTCTGCAATGTCTGGGGTGCACCATTTCAGAGGCCATGCCTCCAAGACATTGAAAATGGCGTTGTCAGTGGCTACAAAGGCTAGCTTTGTCCACTTCTTACTCAAATCCTTGCGCACCCTGATATATATGTTGTGCATGTATGCCTTAAATTCTACAAAGCTCTGTAGACCATTGTAAACCATGGGCGACAAGTGTGGCTTACGGTTGATCCACATTCGAATGTTCATCTCCATGAGCACCCAGAAGATCTTGTTGTCGCGTATCCTTGTAGCATCCTTCATGGCCCAGAGCGAAGTGGACTTTGCAGCCTCCGATAATTCTCTTTTAATTATGGGGAATGGACTGTCCTTCGGTAATTCCCCTCCTACGAGTAATATGGACAGCAACAGCCTTGCATAGTGGAACATTTTACCCTACTCCTGGGCTTCACGACAATTCTCTAAGATAGTTATAAGAAGAGCTTCGGCGTAAATCACATGAAAAAGACCTTTGTCGACGCGTTTCGAACCAACTAGTGTGGTTCATCGTCAGGACAAGTTGAAGAAACAGATCTGGCCTAGCATGTTAAATAGACTGAGCAGAGACGTCCAACGGCACATAACAACATTTTGACTCTAGGACCCAGGCC
>APFE030839975.1:32501-59624 GCA_000404065.3 Pinus taeda
GTTCTCCGGTAACTGATTCAAAAGATACAAACCACAGATTTATTATTATTATTATTAGTTACTTAATTTCTCTATAAAATTGTTATAAGATTATGATAGTTCATATGGACATTGAAATATTTTCTTTATGGTTGATAGTAAGAGTATAACATGTTTATTCATTTTTTTATAGCCCACATTTTTTACTTATAGTGAAAATTTTGACTAAAATATTTGCACACAACAAATTTAATCCCTCTAGAAACCTAATACATGCACGTAATACATACATATATATACTCACACCACGTGATTTTTCATTGTTTAAATTGTATTTTTGAATGAATAAAATGGATTCAATGTCTTTAAACTTTACATTGAAAAAATTGACTAAAACATTTGCATAGAATAGATTTAATCCCTCTAGAAACCTAATAGATTTGTAACTAATACACACACACACACACACGCCACATAATTTTTTAATGTTTTCAATTTTTTTAATGTCTTCAAAATGTTAAATCTCTCTCCTCTTCATGGCTACCATATATATGAATAGGATGTCAATGATTGTTGATGTCTATGGGCACCCAGTAAATAAAAATTGCAGAACATCTATGCATATAAAATTGTTCAAAATATCTGCTCCATCTTCATATTTCCAATGAAATTTATTTGAAGTAAATAGTTTCAAATGTTTTATTCATTTTCTTAAATTCTCATTTTAATATAACCTTTTTTGTGTCAATCTTGAAAATTTGGATGACAATCCTTGTTTGATAATACATATATTTTAAATAAATTTGGTAATTTTTTTTTTAATAAGATGTCTTCAGACATCCATTCAATTCTGTTTCAGTTGAATTTTTCAAAGGGCCAACACCTTAATGTTCCAAGAATGACAACAATTACTTTATCAATTCCTAGTAGAAACGTAATCGATAAAATTTTAAAAAAATTAGCGAAATTTGATTTTTAATAGGGTGTCTTCCAACGAATGGCCTTCTGATAGAGTTTTTCAAACTGCCAACACCTTGGTATTCAAATAGTAACAACTACTTTATCATTTCTTCTTAGAAACGTAATTCACATAGAGAGTACATTAAAGATAAAGGGTAAGTAACAAAATAAACGATGGAATTTGGTTTGTATCAAATAGTAACAACTACTTTATCATTTCTTGGTAGAAACGTAATTTACATGGAGTGTACAATGAAGATAAAGGGTAAGTAACAAAATAAACTATGGAATTTGGTTTGTATCAAATATTAACAACTACTTCATCATTTCTTCATAGAAACGTAATTTACATAGAGTGTACATTGAAGATAAACGGTAAGTAACAAAATAAACAATGGAATTTGGTTTGTATTGATTTCAGAAGGTAAGGGATTACTTTTTTGGGATAGAAATTTTTAATTTTTTCACAGATGTTGACTTAATGATGGGTGGAAAAAGCAAGAATGAAACATCATTTTTTTTAACCGGATTGAAAATTAGAAAAATCTATTATCTAAATAATATTTGAAAATGACAAGTATATTAAAAAATTAATAATTATATATGCCAAAAATCCATTAAAACACAGACTTACCTATACCATTGTACGTTGATTCTTGACTTATTAATTCAAATTTCAACACTTTGCGAACAACCTTGTACCACTATTCTCAATCTTGACTTCTTGATTCAAATTCTACAACTTTTGCAAACAACTATCGTATATGATTATGACTAAACAAATGCAAATTTGGAAGATGGAAAGAGCACTATTCAATCTTTAAATAGACATGACAATAAGAGACTTGAACTTTTAGATAAAAATGAATTATTCTTTTATGACCATTTGTTCCAAAAAATGAGGGTCATTTTCTCAAAATTAATCCCAATACTAAAAAAACCTTTTTTTACACCAAATGGGGAGGGAGAAATAACTATCATAAATACCTATTCTTGAAAATTAGGGCGTATGAAGGTTGTAGCTCCTAATTCCAAGGGCTAAATTTACTTTTTTTACCCTCCCCCTTAAAATAAGGTGGGATAACCTCCATACCTAATGTTTTTATAAAATAAATTTGAGGCGATTTGTAACAATATACTATGATACAAAATATTCCCCCACTAATAATTTAAAACCCCTTAATTTCACTCAAGGGTGAAAATTCACTCCTAAAATTTTCCATGGGCATGGTTGATTGACTCAGGTGCATCCTTTCACTTCACTCCCCATAGGGAGTGGTTTTGCGAGTACGAGAAATATGATGGTGGTGATGTCTTCTTAGGGGATGATAGGAAGGCCAAAATCATAGGATGCAGAAAAGTCAAGCTGAAGTTGCAAGGTGGAAGGATTAGAGCACTTCCTGGTGTTCTTCATATTCCTACATTGGCCCGAATTTGATTTCTGTAAGCAACATTGATGATATAGGTGTAAAAATAGTGTTCGAGAAAGATACCTGCAAGCCGGTTTTAGGAGCATTGGTATTGATGCGAGGAGTTCAGATTGGAACTTTGTACAAGCTTCTGGGTAGCACTGTTATTGATGGTGCAACAATTTTGTGGTTCCTGTAAGTGGAGTAGAAAACCTAGTGGTCTCTGGAGAAAAGACCATGCTATGGCATCAAAGGCTTGGACATATTGAAGAGAAGGGCCTTCAAATATTGCATGGTAATGGTATGGTAAAAGGTATGTCTAATTTCTCTAACGATTTTTATTTCTATAAACATTGTGTATATGGGAAGCATAATCATGTGAATTTCCCCTCTGGTGCTAAGAGGGAAAAAGGGATATTAGAGCTTGTGCACAGTGATGTGTTTGGACCTATGTCAGTTCCATCACTAGGTAAGTATGTGTACTACGTCTCATTTGTAGATGACTTCTCAAGGAATACATTGATATATTTCCTCAGGAAGAAATCTAAAGTCTTTGACAGGTTTAAATATTTTAAGGCTCTAGTGGAAAATCAGACAAAGAAAAATATCAAGGTGTTGAAGAGAGATAATGGCTTAGAGTTCTACAAGAAGAAATTTGAAGCTTTATGTAAGAAGTGTGGTATAGCACGACAAAATATTACTCCATACATACCTTAGTAAAATGGAGTTGCATAAAGAATTAACAAGACATTGATGGAAAAGGCAAGAAGCATGCTCAATGGTGCCGAGTTAGGACAAGAATTCTGGGCAGAGGTAGTAGATACTTCATGTTACCTAGTTAACATATCACCTTCATTAGCATTGGATAATAAGACTCCACATGAGGTATGGATTGGTAAGAAACCATCTCTTCCACATATGAGGGTATTTGGTTGTGATGCATATGCACATGCTCCAAAGGAGAAAAGAACAAAGTTAGATAGTAAATCTAGAAGGTGCATCTTTATTGGGTATAAGGATGGTTTAAAGGGTTATACGCTTTGGAACCCAGAAACAAGTAAGGTTATGTACAACCAAGATGTAGTGTTTAGAGAGGTGAAAGGTTTTATTACATGAATCCCTACCAAAGGAACTTGAGAAGATAGAGTTTGAGCTAAAGGAGGTAGAATCAAACTCTACAACAAAACAACAATAAGAAGAGGAAGAGCCACAAACTCCAGTTTTGAGAAGATCAGTTCAAAAGAGAAGGCAACCAAAAAGGTATAGTCCATCTTCTTTCTATTCAAAATTTTATTTATATATTACTGATGATGATCCCAGATCTGTCAGGGATGCAGTAGATTCAGAGGATGGAAAACTCTAGAAAGAGGCCATGGTTAATGAAATGGCATATTTGGAAGAAAATGAGGCTTGGGATTTGGTGGAGTTTCCAGATGGAAGGAAACCCATTGGAAAAAATGGGTGTTTAAGAAGAATATGAATGAAAAAGGAAAGGCGGAGAAATACAAAGCTCGGTTTGTAGCAAAAGGTTATTCCCAGGTGCCGAGAATCTATTTTGGTGATATTTTTTCTCCTATTTCCAAGTTAGCTTCTATTAGATTACTTTTATCTGTTTCCGTTTCTTTTTATTTTGAGGTAGAACAGATGGATGTGAAGATAAAATTTCTTCACGAGGATCTGGAAGAAGATCTCTATATGAAGAAACTTGAAGGCTTTGCGGTGAAGGGTAACAAATAACTAGTATGCATGTTAAAAATGTCTTTGTATGGGTTAAAATAGTCACTAAGGATGTGGTATCAAAAATTTGATACATATATACGGGGACTTAGATTCACAAGGAGTAAAGTGAATCATTGTGTGTATTTTAAATTAATTGGTGACTATGTTATTTATTTGGTCTTGTATCTGGATGATACGTTGTTGATTGGAAATGACAAAGAAATTATCTAGGATTTGAAGACCCAATTGTCCTCCAAATTCTACATGAACGATCTTGGTGCCGCAAAATATATTTTGGGTGTGGCAATTAATTGAAATTAGGAAAAGAGGATGTATATTGAGACAATATTGCAAAGGTTTAATATGCAAGATAGTAAATCGGTGAAGGTTCCTATTCCTGTAAGTGTAAAATTATCTATTGAACAGTGTCTTAAGACACAAGAAGAGGAAGAGGACATGTCTCGTGTTCCATATGTGAGTGCAGTTCGTAGCTCGATGTATGCAATGGTTTGCACTAGACCAGATATTGCACATGCAGTGGGAGTATTGAGTAGGTTTATGTCAAAACCAGGGAAGGAGCATTGGATAATAGTGAAGCAGGTTTTCAGGTATTTACATGGCACTAGTGATTATGGTTTGTGCTACCAAGGAAGATCAAGATTGGATAGAGTTTTGGACATTCGTGGTTTTGTTGATGCAGACTGGGCTGGAGATCTAGATCAAAGAATATCTACAAGTGGGTATGTGTTTAAAATATCTGGAGGAGTAGTCAATTCGATGAATAAAAGGCAATTTGTAGTGTCACTTTCGACTACAGAGGCTGAATACATGACAGCCACTCATGCAAGAAAGGAAGCAGTTTGGTTGCAAATATTGTGTTCAAGTATGGGGTTGGTTCAACTGGTTATAAGGATAGAATATGACAACCAAAGTGCAATTTTCTTGGCAAAGAACCATGCTTATCATTCAAAGACAAAGCACATTGATGTTCAATATCACTTTGTGAGGGATATGGTTGAGGAAACTAAGGTGTTGCTGCTAAAGATGGACACTTTGAAGAATGTTGCAGATGCATTGACGAAGTCTGTGAGCAATGAGAAATTTTCTTGGTGTAGAGAAATAACGGGAGTTGCAGGGCTAGACCAATGACTAAGCTCTCTTGTGACCCCCTGCATGGAAAGAAAACAACAATTGGGATAATTTTGGGTGTGTGTTGTATTCTTTCCAGTGAGGGGGTCACAGGGGAGGCAGAAGCCCCCCCCTGTCAGAGGGTTTGCAAGGGGACGATAGCCCCCCTACACGAGGTTCAGGGTAGTGCCTAGGGAAAAAAAATTATACGGACCCAATAATAGTTGGGCGAACCCAAGGATGGGGGGGCGGGCCCAAAGATGGTGGGCATACCTACCCATGGTTTTTTGCATGGGTTTTGCACATGGTTTTGGGCATGATGGTTTTTTTCCCATGGTATTTTGTAGATCCAATCAAGGAAACTACGGTTATGTTCTAATTCATGGTTAATGGATTGGGGTTTATGAATCCTTTTACATGTATATATGTATTATAACATTGAAAGGAAAATAATGAAAAATAAATATGGTAGTCCCGGTTTTGGGGTCGAGGGGAAAATATCTGTGTATATTTGTTTTCTATTCTCGCAATTGTTTATTTTTTGTTTGAATAATTTGTTTGAAGGTAATTTCTATACAGGGTTAAAACCTATAGATGTCATGTAGAATTTAGTTTGTTGTCATATAGGTGGATTTTTAACTTGTTTTACCCTTGTCTAGATAGAAGCCACTAGAATTTATGCCCAATTGAATATGCTTCCCTCTTTATTGTAGGTGTATACCAATGGTACCCATGTTTCTTCAAATGTTTTTTCATATGTTTTTCCATACAACTCACAACACATAGCCATTACCATCTAGTATGCCTTTCTCGATAGCTTGATATTGTCTATCCCATCAATTTTGTGTTAGAATTTTCTTGGGTCTTGCCACTGGGTCTTCAACATATCCTTTTTAGCTAGGGAAATACCTTCAAACCACTTTGTTGTAAGTGCCACATGATAGTTTGATAGTTTATAGTATTCAAAAATGTGAGGGTATATATATGCTACTATAAAATTTCCATTACTATCTTGGATATTCACGTCTTTAGTGTGGATGCTTTTATTATCCATTCAATGGTATTTTCACATGGGAGGTGTTGTAGCATCCATTGTTATTTAAGTTTATTTTTAGTTTTATCACAAAATGAAATAAAAATCAAATATATGAAAGAAAAATCAAATATTATGTTATGGCGGAAATAAGGGAAAATGCAGAAATTTAAAAGAAATGGGTTGTTTTACTCTATTGATGGCTTTTTGACATGATAAACTCGCGAGAAGATCTGAGTCGTCCGATCGATAGGCAACAGATCTGACGGTAATCGCAAGGTCAACTAGAACAAGGTTTATTTTGGAAATCATATGCAATGATGTATGAAATGCAGTTTAATTTGTTGAAATTTGGATCAATCACAACCATTCATCGAAAGGGACGATATTTGACAGATATCGCGTCAAAAAGTAATCGGGTTTTATTTTTAAAATTGGACCCGAGAAATCTTTAACTAGCAGTTTATTTCTTATATGTTCCGTGAGGAAGTCAAAGGGTTGTTGAAAAAAACGGACCCGATAAGGTTATGAACCAGAGTTTAATTCTTTTGAGTTCTGTGGTAATCGAAGGTTTTCCATATTTCGCTTAAATTAGCCATTTCTGTTGTTTTAGTGAAATAACCTTAATTAGAGGCAGATCATCAAGATTCCAAGGGCAACGATGATTGGTCAGGTTTTCTTATGTTTTTGTCAATCACAATGCTTCTAATCATATGTGGGCCCAAGTCCACGCACAGTGTTTTGTCAAAATGCAGTTTGTTGTGTTAAAACAGTTTGGTTATTACCAGAACATCTACAGAGAAACTTCATTAGTAGTCAAGCCATTGATCCGAACAGTGAACAACCATCATCAGTTTTCTAATTTCTGTTACTTCCTATTATTTTTTTTCTTGAGAATGAGGTGTCTTTTACCCTTTAATGTAACATTCTGTAATGATTTTTACTTTAGATAGTTAGGAAATAGTTAAGCAATTTGACAGTTTTGGGTGATTACCCACTGTCTCATAATGTATAAAAGAGGAAAATTTACAGAGAAGAGGTTCGAATTTTGGAGAACCTAGAGACTAGGCCACTATATTCTTGATAAAACTGTTGATTAATGAAATAATTAGAAGTTTTCCACACATTGTTGGATATGATTTTGTGACTTCTCTGTTATGTGTCATCATATGTTTTCTTCCTTTAAGTATGGTAATGAAGATGTAGGTCTTTATTTGCATATGTAAATGAAGTTAGAGTCCCTTAAAAGAGCACTCCTATACTTGAAGTTCCTATCTCTGCAATTTTTTTAAGTTACAGATAGTAGTTTCTGTGTAAGACAACATATTATCTTTAACTTCCCCAAGTGTCACAAATAGTATATTTTGTGTAAAACAACATATTGCCTCTGACCTCTTCAAGCTTTCTTCATTCATCATTTATATTCAACAATCAAATGACATTTTGAGTTTTTCATGTCACATAAGTAGTAACGCTTAAAAACCAAGTCTTTCAAGTCCTTCATTTGAGAATACAACATACAATTAAGTGACAAACAAGTGAAAACAATTATAAACATTAATGTCTTAAGCATAATTTCTACACAACCAAGACATTAATTGGCGCCGTTGCTGGGGAGAGAAGACAAGAAGACTTTTCCCTGGGTTTTTAATATTTTCCTTTGGTTGAGAGTGAGGAGGAAATATTTGATTATATTGAACAAAAAATAATAACTCTAGCTCTAAAGAGGCCCCATACAAGGTCAAATACGTCACAGTAGAAATTTCAAGCCCTTTCACACCCTGAGAGGCTAGTTTCCAAGAGGGTTGGAAGACTGAAAACACCACTTACACCAAGTCCTACACTGTCTGCACCTGGAAGCAGTTCATCACACTTTTCATCCAAACATTTACCTTTTATTGACCAAGAGTCACCTTTTACATCCAATTCATTTCAAGAACCCAATTGTCAAGAACAATCTCTAGAGTTTGTTTCTTTTTTAGTATCTTCTATAGTTATTCAACCTGAACCTATAACTACATTGCCACCTTCTCATACTCCATTTAATCCTCATTCAGGTTCCACTTCTATTGGTAATCAAGGTTTGGTAAGTTCAGGAGCAAACATGGCAACACCTGCATTCTTGATGAATAGGTATGCACCTATTCAATTTCCACAATAGTTGAATCAAATGCCACAAGAATACTTGAAGATTCTTCCTCGTTTCATAGGGGAGGATGAATAAACAACAGAAAATCATATAGCTGTATTTTTTTATTTTGCAGAAAACCTAAATATTGAACACTTGGATGTTGTTCTAAGACTTTTTGTGCAATCCTTGGATGGAGAAGTAAGAAAATGGTTTAAAGGGCTTCCTAATAACTCTATTCCTACGTGGGAAGAGATGGAGCGCCTATTCATCCAGAGATGGGGAGAGAAAAGAGACCATAGATATTCACTCATAGAGTTCAATGCTATTAAGAAGAATTTTGATGAAAGTGTTGTAGAATTCATCAGAAGGTTCAATAAATTGTATAATAGTCTTCCAATGGAGATTAAGCCCCATCATGCTAGTGCAAAAATAACTTTTGCAGGGGCTTTTGAATCAGATTTTAGATTTACATTGAGGGCAAGAATATCCACAACCCTCGATCAGATCCAAACTAATGCCTTAGAGATAGAAGCCAATCTGGTGCCTGTAGGTAAAACACCAAAGACATAGCCTATCCAAGATAAGGGAAAGGCTAAAGAGGAATCCTCTCAAAGCCAAACATTAGAGGATATGAGTAATGTAATTAAAACTTTGTTAAATAAATTATTTTTTTTTTATTTGGAGAGTAAGAATTCTCAGAGGAAAGCACAACAGAACATAAATTTTAATCCTCAATATAGAAGACAACCTCTACAAATCTTGCAGAAGGAGAGAAAAAAGCAAGATCAGATTCAAGCACCACTGTATATAGAGGCAGATCCTGATGAAGTACCAAAACATTCAAAGGACCATGATGATTAGATTTCCACATTGTATGCAGTAAATGCAGATGAACTAGGTGTTGAGGGAGAAGAATATGAATAAGCTGAAACAGATTCCATTTATGATGAGAATGAAATTTATGAATATTGGAAGCAATTTTATGATTTTATGCAGGCAGAATTACATAAGAAATATGACTTGATATCAAGGAAAAGATCTAGAAGTCAAGAAAATTAAGGTGAGCAGCCAACTCCCCTACAAAAGGTGACTCCAAAAGAACCATAGCCTACAAAACAATTGAATAAAGGAAAGCAACAACATAATACAAGTAGCAAGACTCAAATGCTTCAAGGTGAGTCTTCTCAAGACAAAAGTGATAAAATTCCTTTAGAAAGACTTGTTTCCATTCCATAAGAAGTTTTAGTGATGAAGAGAAGTGAAGATGAAAATGAGAAGAATACTAAACAGGTTCATGTGTTTATTCTTACCAAAGAATTAGAAAAAATCAGAATCCAAGTGCCCCTCACAGAGTTGGTCAAAACACCAGTTTATCAAAGAGAGATTGTTGAGTTTATCAATCTAAAGGAGAATGTAAATAAAAATGACACTGTGAATTTGAAAGAAGATAAACCAGTAGTGGTTTTTGGTCCACATGTGGAGGAGGTAGATTTTTCAATACCTCCTTTCTACATTTCTTTATTAATTCATGATTTCCTCTTGCACAATTATATGTTTGATTCAGGAGCTTCACACAACCTTATGCCATTATCAGTGATGAAACAGCTAAACCTACAAGTTATTAAACCTTACAGAGACTTGTATTCTTTTGATTCAAATAAAGTCAAGTGTCTGGGGGTCATTAAAGATATGGTGGTGTCACTAGCCCAGATTCCAACTAGAAGCTTGGTAATGGATGTAGTGGTTGCAGATATCCCTGCTAGGTTTGGAATGTTGCTATCTAGGTCATGGGGTCCAAATTGGGTGGTGTTTTGAAGCTAGATTTTACATATGTTGTCATACCAATTTTTGGTGGAGAAGAAATGAGGTTGTACAAAGAAACCAGATTTGTAAAAACAATTACAAAGAATGGAGCAAGTAATTCACCTGTATATAGTCAGGAAAAAGAGTACTTTGCTTGCTTCATGCTACATGACAACACAGAGTTGGCTGAAGATAACCAGAGGCAGCTTACTTCAGCCAGTGTAAATGCATCGCTGCAAACAGAAGGGGTGTGGAAGTGCTTCTTTGATGGAGCCTATTCTAAAGAAGGAACAGGTGTTGGTTTCCTTCTAATTGCACTTGGAGGTAATATGTTCCCTTTTTCTTTTAAATTGGAGTTCGAAGCAACAAATAATCTGGCAGAATATGAGTACTTGATCATTTCTCTGTAAACAAAAAAACAAATGGGAGTCCAGTCAATGTCTATCTTTGGAGATTCAGAGCTGATTATAAAGCAAATAAAGAACCACTTTCAGAAAAAACACCCTAGGCTTAGGGCATACATAAATGAATTATGGGATTTGGTTGATAACTTCTTTGAAGCTTTCAACATTCAGTTCATTCCAAGAGATGGAAACAGATTAGCAGACTCTTTGGCTATGGCTGTTAGTACTTTTAGGCCTCATATTAATCCAAAGCTAAGATATGAGGTTGAAATGAGACATAGGCCTTCTGTCCCTGATAATATAAAGCATTGGTAGATTTTTGAAGATGATTAGCAGATTAAGGAATTCTTGACTATGATTGAAGATTTTTAGGGCACGGAGATTCATCAAGATGAAGATGAGGCAACAAAAGGTGTAGAAGTAAGTGGTTTGAAAAATTCTATAGTTAATCAAAATATTATTCAATCGAGAGACAATACTCTGCCAAGGGGACTTGTCCCTCTTGAAATACTTTTTAACTCCAATGATGTAGTTTTTAGTTCAGAGAAAATTCCACAAGATGAGCAGATTCAAGATCACAATATTGGAACTCAGGAGGCACCCAGGTTAGTCAAATTATTTAATAGAGTTCCACTTAAATATAAGGAGATATATCTTAAGCTTTTCAGGGACTATATTGATGTTTTTACTTGGTCCTATGAGGATATTAAAACATATGATGTAAGTAATATTCAGCACAAGATTCCCTTGAAAGAAGGGATTAATCCATTTAAGCAGAAACTCAGGCAAATAAATCCTTTGCTTTTACCATCGATTGAGAAAGAATTCAAAAAGTTGCTTGATGCCAAAATAATAGTTCCACTCAGGTACTCTGACTGGGTGGAAACTTTAATCCCTGTATGGAAGAAAAATGGAGAAATAAGGCTATGTGTGGACTTCAGAAATCTCAACAGGGCTTCCTTAAAAGACAACTAGCCATTACCTAAAATGAATCATGTACTACAGAAGGTAACAGGATCATTCAGGATGTCAATGCTGGATGGGTTTTCTGGGTATAACCAGGTGGCTATGGATAAAGAAGATCAGAAGGAGACTACATTCACAACCCCTTGGGGAACTTTTATGTATGCTCGAATTCCTTTTGGGTTGATGAATGCAGGTGCTACATTTCAGAGGGCTATGGACATTGCTTTTGTGGGAGATAAGTTTGTAGTGATATACTTGGATGACATCACTGTTCTCTCTAAGTCTGATGAAGAGCATATGGACCATCTAAAAAAGACTTTTGAGAAATGTAGAAGATTTGGACTTTCCTTGAATCCTAAGAAGTTCATTTTTGCTCTGGAGGAGGGAAAACTGTTGGGGCACATTGTTTCTAGAGATGGAGTGAAGATAGATCGAACAAGAGTGAAAGTTGTGTAGAAAATACCCCTGCCCAGGAGTAAGAAGGACATTAAGAAATTTCTGGGAAAAATAAACTTCTTAAGGAGGTTTGTGTCCAATTATGCTGAAATTGTAAAAGAAATTACCAATATGTTGAAGAAGAAGAATGAAGTGCATTGGACCAAGGAAGCCAAAGAGTCATTTTCCAAGATTAAAGAAGCAGTACAAGCACCTCCAGTTTTAATATGCCCTAATTATCAAAATCCTTTTCAAGTTTTTTCATTTGCAACACCTAATTTAATAGGTGTTGTTTTGTTACAAAAGAATGATGAAGAAAATGAGTAGCCAGTTGCTTTCTTTAGCAAGATTCTCAAAGATGCTAAACTAAAGTATAATATTCTTGAAAAATAGGTATATGCTTTGGTAAAAGCCCTAGAGTCCTTCAGGACTTATGTGCTGCAGTCACAGATCATTGCTTATGTGCCAAATGTTGCAGTAAAGTATGTCTTAGTCCAGAGTGATGTGGAAGGCAAAAGAGGAAATTGGATAGCCAAGATCTAAGAGTATGACTTGGACATAAAGCCCACAAAGCTGGTGAAAGGGCAAGGATTGGAAAATACGTTGATAGAGCCAAACTTTCAGGCATTGGGAATTAACCTGCTGACATCTATGAATGAAGAAATAATTGAAGAAGGTGAAGAAAAATCAAATCCAAGTATGAAGATCAGGTATAAGTTTTTATGTTCAGAATGGTACAAGCATATAGTCCATTATTTGTGTTTTCTCTCTTGTCCTCAACCTTTGGATAGAACAAAATATAGAGCATTAAAGATCAAAGCACAACCATATGTGGTTTTTGAGGGCAGATTGTATTAGAAGGATCTTGTAGGAATTTTGTTGTTATGTTTAACAGAGGATGAATTTATAGAGACCATTAAAAGATTATCATGAGAAGTTATGTGGAGGACATTATAGTTGGAAGGCTACTGCACATAAAATCCTACAGGCGGGGTTTTATTGGCCTATTCTATTTGGTGATACATATAAATTTGTTAGAAGCTATCAAAAGTGTCAACCTTTTGCTGAGAAGAAGAGGTTAGCTCCCTTTCCTTTGATCACAGTCTTCATAGAAGAACCATTCAGACAATGGGGACTGGACTTTGCTGGAGAGATTAACCCACCTTCAAGTGGAAAACACAAGTGGGTTATCATAGCTACTGATTATTTCACCAAGTGGGTAGAAGATATACCTACTAAAAGGGAAAATGACTAGGTGGTGATGAAGTTCTTAGAGCAGAATATTTTCAGCAGATTTGGATGCCCTGTCAAAATCATAACAGACAATGCTCAAGTCTTCAATTCAAGTAATTTTATTGCTTTTTTTCAAAGTATAATGTTATTTTATCCCATTCAACAACTTATCATGCACAAGGAAATGGATTGGCTGAATCCACTAACAAAACATTGATCAAGATCCTTAAGAAAAATATTGCAGAGAACCAGAAAGATTGGGATTCTATGTTAAAGTTTACTCTATGGGCTGCTAGAGTGACTACAAGAAGGTCTATAAGCAGATCACCTTTTGAGTTAGTGTATGGAACTCAAGCTCTGTTCCCAAGTCATCTTGTGAATCCTATGATTACAAGATTTAGGAGTTAAAAGAAGAGCCCAATGCTCTGATAAGGAGAATGAATAAGGTAGTGGAGTTAAGTGAAAGTAGGGATAAGGTAAAAGACAACTTGATTATGTATCAATCAAGGATGAAAGGTATTTTTGACAGAAAATCTAGAGAGATTAATTTTAAAGTTGGAGACCTGGTATTAAGGTGGGATACTAGAAGAGAAGATAAGGGTAAACATGGAAAGTTTGATCCTCTCTGGTATGGCCCATTCAGAATTATAGAAGCAAGGACAAATAATACATTCTTCCTGGAAAATCTTGATGGTGAACCTTTATAGCTATCTATCAATGGGCAGTACCTCAAACATTACTTTCAGTTTTGAAGCATAAGCATCATGTCATTGTAGATACCAGAGTGAATTCATTATACAAATTCCATAGAATTTAAATTGTCTAAGAAATACGTGACTCCATGCCCAAGGTGAAGGCATTGATTTGCAGTTCTTCGTGCTTCTGTGGAAAAAGCATTATCCCCAGGTGGAGCCAGATGTTGTAGCATCCATTGTTATTTAAGTTTATTTTTAGTTTTATCACAAAATGAAAGAAAAATAAATATTATGTTATGGCAGAAATAAGGGAAAATGTGGAAATTTAAAAGAAATGGGTTGTTTTACTTTATTAACGGCTTTTGGACGTGATAAACCCACGAGAAGATTTGAGCCGTTTGATTGACAGGCAACAGATGTGATAGTAATTGCACGGTCAACTAGAATGAGGTTTATTTCAAAAATCGGACGCGATAGTGTATGAAATGCAATTTAATCCATTGAAATCCCAACCAATCATAGACGTTCATTGAAAAGGGAAGACATCCGATGGATATTGCATCGAAAAGTAATCGGCTTTTATTTTTAAAATCGGAACCAAGAAATCTTTAACTGGCAGTTTTATTTCTTATCGGGTCTGTGAGGAAGTCAAAGGGTTGTTGACAAAACAGACCTAATAAGTTTATGAACCAGAGTTTAATTATTTTCAGTTCTATGGTAATCGAAGGTTTGCCAAATTTCGCGTAAATTAGCCATTTCCGTTGTTTTAGCGAAATAACCTAAATTAGAGGCAGATGATCAAGATTCCAAAGGCGACAATGATTGGTTGGGTTTTCTTATGTTTTGGCCAATCACAATGCTTCTGATACATATGTGGGTCGAAGTCCATGCACGGTTTTTTTTCAAAATGCAGTTTGTTGTGTTAAAACAGTTTAATTATTATCAAAACATCTACAGAGAAACTTCAGCAGCAATCAAGCCACTGATCTGAATAGCGAACAACTGTCATCAGTTTTCTAATTTCTATTACTTCTTGTTATTTTGTTTTCTTAAGAATGAGGTGTCTTTTACCCTCTAATGTAACATTCTGTAATGATTTTTACTTTAGACAATTAGGAGATAGTTAAGCAGTTTGATAGTTTTGGGTGATTACCAACTGTCTCATAATGTATAAAAAGAGGAAAATTTACAGAGAAGAGGTTCAAATTTTGGAGAACCTAGAGACTAGGCCACTATATTCTTGATAAAACCATTGATTAATGAAAGAATCAGAAGTTTTCCACACATTGTTGGGTATGATTTTGTGACTTCTCTGTTATGTTTCACCATATGTTTTCTTCCTTTAAGTATGGTAATGAAGTCGCGGGTCTTTATTTGCTTATGTAAATGAAGTTAAAATCCCTTAAAAGAGTGCTCCTATACTTGAAGTTCCTACCTCTGCAATTCTTTTAAGTTATAGATATTAGTTTCTGTGTAAGAAAACATATTATCTTTAGCTTCTCTGGCCTCTTCAAGCTTTCTTCATTCATCATTTATATTCAGCAATCAAATGGCATTCTGAGTTTTTCATGTCACCTAAGTATTAAGGGTTAAAAACCAAGTCTTTCAGGTCCTTCATTTGAGAATACAACATATAATTAAGTGACAAACAAGTGACAATAATTATAAGCATTAATGTCTTGAGCACAATTTCTACACAGCCAGGAAATTGATTTCTTAAGGGACAACTGAAGGAAATTAGGGTGTGATGTTACTTTTTGTAACCACAAATTCTTCACATGTTGATACACTCCACTATCTCCCTCATATTCATACACCTTTTTGCACACAAATAACTGATATATTCCATACTAGATCATTGGTATGAATTTATCAATGCAGCATGCTATATTTACATAGATGGGAGCTGAGATTATATAACTTTCTTTTGCCCCTTCTCTAGCACCTTCAACAATCTCTTTGTCTGGTATTTTCTTAGGTAGGTACATCTCTCCTGTTAAGGAGGAAATGCTAAGACACTCCAAATATATTACAATTGACATTTCAAAGATGTTCATGTTGACAAGAAATGTTAAAAATCAAAGTAAATTCAGTGCACTATGCAAAAGAGGGCTTTTTGTATAATAGGTCAATGTGTTGTTGCTCAAGGGAAGCTTACAAACTGTAAGGGACAATAGTGCCACGAGGAGGATGTGCTAGGGATTTTTGGTTATATTGGTGCCTTGGAGAGTAGTAGTTATGAGTAGGAGGTAGCGTTTTTGTGCAGGGAAGATGGATAAGAAACTAAAGGGGAATGTGTTGCAGCACAAGGGACGGTTGATTGACAATGACAATGGAAATTGTAGTAGCTACAAGGGTGGCGAACATTGTTGCGTAAGGGAGCATGGTAGTCTATTAAGGGATCTTGTGCCACTATGCAAGGATAAGGTAGTTGGCGGTTGTTAAAATTGTATTAGAAAGTTGTGGTTGATGGCGTCATTGCATAGGAAGGTATGCTAGTCTACAACTAGAGCTTGTACCATTGTGTAAGGGAAAGGAAGGGGAGGAAGGATAGCTTGGCACCATATCGCATGACCTAAGTGGAGGAGTGAACCATAACACATGGAGATGTGACAACTTGTGTTGTTACAGGATTTGGAAAATAGGTTGGTAAGGTAGAAATAGCTAAGTATAGGGTGAGGTGGATAGGAGGAATGACTATGAGAATAATTAAGTGAAGAAGGAGATCAAAAGAGTTTGATCGTGAGGGTATAAGATTATAAAAAATCTTACAGGGGTAGCATAATGTCAAGGGTCAAAGAGGTGAAGGTTGCGTAGGAGATGAAGCATCAAATAACAAAAGAGGTACGTGGAGACTTACCCAATTTCTAGTGTGACCTTTCCATTCCTAGAGGAGGCACAAATACCAGCAGCAAAGGGGAACACTACTAGAATTTCACGTGTAAATTAGCTAAGGGATTTTGCAATAAGAAAGAAATGTAAGAACAACTTGGGGGTCATGCCTTTTGCATTTTTCTCACACATCCAAGCAATTTTAATGTGCATTAAATGTTGTGTCCCAAGGAAACATGTGCATTGATCAAAGGTGGTGTGTTGAGACTCAAGGGATGTGATCCACCATGCTAAGAGGTAACCTTGCCTTGTGCTAATGAATAGTGTTTCATTGTGTTAAGCATATGTGATGCAATAGGTTAGGAAAATGTGATGTGCTAAAGATTAATTATTCTATATGGAGATGTTTATCATTTGATAAAACAAAATGTAGGGATTCCAAATTTTAAAAGATGTCGAAAATTTGGGGTTATTGTAGTTGTTATAACAATGTCATTGGATGGAATGCATATAACCATTCCTAAATATGGAAACAAAATAATGTTTTTAAAGGAGGGAAGAATCTCACTTTATATGGAGAAATTGTTGCAGCCCCATGTTAATTACATTGAGGAAGATCTAAGTGTTTACTCTTTTTTTACTAAACAAGAATCTTCTCCTCCTTTCCCCATCAATCAAGAAGATATAGTATGGCATATGCACTTTTATGGTGCATTTTAAAGTTAAGGAAATGGTGTTGGTGTTGTGTTCTATTCAACTCTTTGTAAGATACACCAATTTTCGTTCAGACTTGAATTTGAATGTACAAATAACATTGTCGAATTCAAAGCTTTACTTTTAGGCATTGAGAAAACCCTCAATATAGGTTGTATTCATTCATTCACTTTTGGTGATTCTCAACTTATATCTTAATAAAAATGGTATATTTACCTTCTAAAATATTAATCAAGAGATATACTCAAGCTTCCTTGCAAAAAAATCCAAATTTCTTTCTATAATACCACTAATGTTTGTAGGGAATTAAAGGCCTTGTTAGATCACTTGGATATGTAAGGAAGGTTATATTTGAGAGGCCTAATTGCATCCTACAATCAATAGATCAGCCTCATCCACCACACAATGAAGAATATTGGCAAGTATTCTCAGATGATGAAAGAATTTGTCCATTAATCTAGGGACAACCCTATAGCAAGGAGATTATTTCACTCAAAGACAATAAGTACCCAAAGGGGCTTTATCATCTTGAAAACTATTTATCTCCAAGCAATGTGTCTAATAATAAAGATATACCTAAGGAGGATTCAAAAGGAAAAATATTTTGAACTATAATGTTGGACATCAAAACCTTGGTGACCTAAAAATCCTACAAGTCACTTTCCAATGTTATGACTATAAAAAGAAAATGATTTTCGATCTACTACATGGATTTAGAGATATCCTTGCTTGGTCATATGAGTATCCTCGTAATTTTAAGAATGATATCTCCAATAAAAGAAATAATGATCAAGGAATCGTTCACATTAACTTCCCACCTTAGGGGAAAACAAAAAGTCACCCAACAAGATCATTCCTTTCTTAGGTTGCCTTCTCTATTGAATACTTCAGACATATTGCTAACCTCATGTTTGTTCAAAAAAGTAATTGCAAAGTATGTTTTTGTGACAATATCTTCACTTTTTGTAGGACAAGTGTCAAGGGAAACTCTTCCTCCCTCTACACACACAATGGATGACATATCTGATGCTTGACCTTTTTTGTACATTTTGTATTTTAGTGTTTAAATTTTATGTTGCTATTGTTTATAATTTTCCTTTCAACGTTATTTTGTTTCTTTGTTTCTTTTATTTTTTTTGTTTCACTTTACTTAGTCTATCAGTGTTTTGAGTACAAATTGTTTTTCCCTTCCAGATCTAGGATATTTATGATAATATTGATAGAAGAAGCTAATTATATATCTTTTGTACTATCAAATTCTTATCATCTATATCTATTCCAAAGCAGAAAGAGTAATGACCATTTATAGGTTTGCAAGAAGATAACACTGCCAAAGTTGGAATTTTCTCATCATTTCTTTCACTAAAAGACATAACAGGTAATGTTCAATACCATCTTCTTGCATCCCATCCCTATATGAAAACATGCCTACCCTGTCTCACTACTCCATGCTTTGTTTTTACCTAATGATCCTAGAAATTGTGAGTCCTAGCCCGTCCTTACAACCCTCCTTGTTGAGTCGCCAAATGTTGAGCCACTTATATAAAAACAAATGTTCAAATCATTGCACCATTATTATGATTTATGCCCTAAAAAGACTCAAAATAATACACCTTAAACAACTAAAACTATAAATCTTAAGTAGGTGGGGTCCCCTAGAGAAATAAGGAGCATTGACATGACATCATTTCATAACTTCATGTATTTTTTTCTTACCTTAGCATGTGACATTATAATAATTTATACATAGTTTTGATAAACACCGCAATCCTACTCTTTGAGTTTACCATAGACCACAAAATACATGAAGCATAGCTTTGCTGATGACATAACAAATATGGTAGTGATGGGTGTGATGTTTGGCTCAGTTATGAAACAAGGTTTTGATATACGATAAGCCTTTGCGAGATACACAATGGTAATGAGTTCGCCAATTAATAGATTCAACATGTGTCATAATTCGAGTCGCTCCTTGGGCTTCCAACTATGTGAAGGTAGTTGGAAAAACCCATTTTAGTTCTATAACAAACTTTTGAGCTCATGCTACCTATTGTAAGCTTAGAAAATTCGTGTAAAACCTAGCTTAGCATGTTGGAAGGCTACAACAAGTGTCTATAATTGTTATATTACCGCCATATAAATGTTTGGTACATGTATGATTTGGTTTCAACACAAAGAATGTTTAGTTTATCATTGTCTCATAAATTATTGTATTTTTCTTTGTCTATTGGTTTCCTTTGCGATGGGTTAACCCCATTACAACATCTCTCATAAATTCATTCTCTCAAATTTAAGAGAGAGAGAGAGAGAGAATTTTAATATAACATAATCATTAGTTATGAGACAAATTTTCCCTCCAACTACCTAAGGGAGGTATAAAACTAAATAGAAGGAAAATGAAGGAGGAAAACAAATGTTGGTGAGAGGTATGTATAAGTTTTGAAAGTTGTCATTTTTCCTTTGATTCATTTATTCTAGAGTACTGGAGCTTACCTATTTTGGTGATAGCAGAAATTACCTAATTTGGTGAGCTCACCAAATTTATGGTTTTTTAATCAATGTTGTTGTTTATTTCTTTCATAAATTAGTGTTGTTAGAAGATAAAATATTTCGTCATGTCAGTGCTAATTGGTAAAAAAAATTGTAGAAAACATTGTTGTTTCAATCTTATCGAAAGATTCCAAGTTCCAAAATTTTGCTTTTCTTGATCATTTCATTTAGAGTGTCTATGTATGCATTTTGTTACATCTTAGATAAAAGTTGATTTCTAGTCTTGATTTTCTCATAAATCAGCCGAAACAGTACGTTGCACTCTCATTTTTATCAACAAAATCAACATTTTTAAAGGAATTAATAAAACGAAAAACCTAAATTAGGAGAGACTTAGCCATGGCAGAAAAGGGTTCTCAAGCCTTAATGTATTATATTCACAAAGAATGATAATGATACATTTAAATACATCAAGATTATGTCTCAAGATAGTTCGTCTATCTTGGACACACAATCACTTTGGTTGAGTGAATATCTCAACCACACACCAATATAGGAGCCTAACTAGTTGGAGAGAATATCTCAACAAACTAGACCTAAACAAATTCCCAAGTTTGAGAAACAATCTCATTCTAGAATAGACAAGTAGGAATTATTCCAAGTTTACTAATTTATTATTTTGGAATTATTGATTGTTTTATAAGAGTTTGAGGCTAACATTCCCCCCCCTTCCCCCCCCCCCCCACAATATTAAGTCCAAAATAAGAACTTGGTACCATCCCTAAGTCTTCACTACTGAGTTGATCCTCAAGGAAGAACTACCTGAAAAACCACCAAAACTAGATGCTAAAAACTCCAATGCGAAGAGAGCAAACCAAGATAAGTGAATCAACTACACGTTTGATACAACTATGAAAATGCTTGAAAACTCAATCAAATGCCAAGCTGAAATGTAAAAGGATCCATCTATCCTTTACTCGGTGTAATGACCATCCAAGTGAACAAAATAATGTCCACAAATGCTCTCAATCAGCATCCCAATCGCTTTCCCACCAGAAAATTTCGATGCCCACTGGAAAAAATTATTGTTGTAGAAAATTTTCAGTATGGAAACCATCAATTCTCCCATTTGTCATATGAAAAGAGAGACCATTTGCATTTGTTTTTGAACTCCCCCCCTTTAGATGTAGGAGAGTTGCACCATTGTAATCCCCACATGAGAGTACCATATTCATTTGATTGTTGGATTCAATAGGTGAGATTGAATTTTGTGGTAAAACTTATACAATTGTTTGACAGTAGATGACCACTCACAAGGATCAATCCAGGCATAATTGATCTTCAATCTGGTTGGTTGGTTTTTTTTGCAACATTTCTCTAATAAGTGATTCTTTTTTCCACAATGGTGACAAGGATGGACATCAAAACAATGATCTTCCATATCACTTGTTCTTTGACAATGTTTGAATTTTGGCTTTTCTTCAAATTTCTCATGGCTTTTTGATGTTACTTGATCAAGAAATACTCCACTAATGAGCTTGATTGTTTTTGAATAATCTTGGATATACAAGTTTTTGTCATCTTTGTCATATCCTAAACCATGCTGATTTTTGTTACATTGGATTTCCTCCCACAGTTTGATGATTGGATTGGAAAAAGAAAGTTGAATGTGATCATGGACAACTCCTACACTCTAAGTTGCATGGTTGAATGGACTGGAATCATCATCTTATTCATTTGAATTTTTATTGTTGAAAGGCTTTGAAACATGACCCTTTTGTTGCATCTCATCGCGTTGTAGCTACGATTCAAGTTGGATAAATTCAACGGTTTCATGTGCATAATGTAAATGATTTTTGATGTCAACAAGAGTCTCTTTGTTGATTTTCACTACATCCTCTGTAGTGGATAGGATTACATTGTTAAGAAACTCTAACAATTGAATGCTTTTCTCCATTTTAACTCACTCACTTGAACTCATGCTCATTTGATTTTAACTCTTGCTTGATTTTTCGAACTTGCTCACTTGAAATTGTTTTCTTAAACTTGCTTTCTTGAATTTTATGCTCACTTGATCTTAGATTTTTCTTTTTCTTGCTTCACTTACTTGATATGACAAGTTTATGGTGTTGGCTACCACCAATCATGCACCCAATTACAATCAATGACTCTAGCTTAACCTTGACTTTGACTTGATTGACATTGTCTCTTTACTCATTTACATTACAAGTAACTTCAATCTTAATATTTAACCATGTCTTATACCTTCAATAAACACATGTTATATTAATTTAGATGCTAATGTTCTCACCTCTCTTAATTCACTCACCATTCACTTTGAAAAAAACACTAATTATGTCTCCACTTCTCATGACTCTACTAAGTATCTCTCTTATGACTCATACCTCCCTAGACTTGACTTTGGCACCTTATATTCATGGACTTTGGACTTGAAAACTTATGTTTGATGACTTTCTAAAAATAAATTTACAAAGCTTTCAACTTTTGTGACAACTTTTCTCCCTACAAGGTTTTAACTAAACTTTTGTGGACTTACGAGCATTCCCACTTACAAAGGACATAACAAACTTATTTTTGAAAGATTTTGGACCATACTCTTTAATGTTCACCAATTTTGTGTAACACCCTCCTCTCACATCTACCCAAGTAACTGGCCAACCGGGGTAAACATGTAATGAGAGGCTACCGTGATTGGATTCAACCTCCTATGTGACCATAAGGAAATGGAATTGATGGAAACACAACATACAAAAATTCCACATCAGCTACAGGACCCCTACGAACCCTGCCAACACTTCAGGAAGCTTTCCGATGGGTCCCACTTAGGTTTTTGATCACTTGACGTCTGAATGTTCTCATGCTATGGGTATGCCAGTGTCCAGAGACCTTTGGAAGCTCTCATGCTATGGGAAAGCCAGTGTACAGGGACCATTTTGTCTAATTTTGTGCCAGCATCCCTGGTATTTGAGCCATGTTTTCAAGCCCAAAGCCCAGGTCACTACCTAGAATGGTGTGACATTTTCAAAGTAGTAAAATAACAAGGAAATAACGATGCAAAAGTAATTAGTTGAACAAGCCCTTAACCAGACCCCTACTAGCCATGACAACCATTTCATCAAACATATCACAAACATGTAATCTGCAGGTGTAAACAACAAATTTAAGCATAAGGATCTCGTACTTATCTGAGAATCACTAAGAACCATTGTTCCCTCATGTCATTTGTTGCATTATCATCTATTAGGTCATAGATACATTGTCCATTCATTTACAAGTAAAAACATGATGAAATCCATACATAGTTGATGTCATAAAACATATACATAACCAACATGCTAACAACAAAAATAACATAAATATATCAGCCATAGAATCCACATATAAACCAGTACATTTACACATGAAAACCAAAGGGATGAATTTTTCATTAATGAATGTAGAAACCAACCAGGGATGGGACTAACATTTTCCACCTGACCATAGATTAGTTAAGCCAAATCTCTCTTAAACAAATCACCCTTGTACCATATTCCAAACATGAATGTGGGAATCATAACCAATCGAAAAGAAACAAACAAACATGGATGCTACTGGAGTTCTCCACCTACACCATGAGGAATTTGAGTGCCTCCTAGTCTCTCAGGATTTACTGTAATCCATAGTCTGATTTAGGGATCACTAGACCCTACACCGAGACCCACTCTCTAGGATTTACCATACATCCCATCCTAGGACTACTAGGCCACATGGAGTGAAATCCACCTCTTGGCTTTACTGTATATCTTGTCATTCACCGACAAGGATTCCTAGGCACACAATCCTAACATTACCGCAACCCACAGTCTGGCTCAGGGGTTACTAGGCCAGTGGCTTTACCGTGATCCAAATTTCGGTTCAGGGACCACTAGGCCATGTGTTTGTCATTTCGGATATCCACCCCACTCATCTTCAAATCCATTCGACAATCCAACTCAATCGAAGTATGAGAGCCCATCTCATCAAGGTTATTAGGAAATGGCAAGGCTAGGCTAGAAACACTATCACACCTAGAAAAACCCATGCCATAAGAGAAAAAGACCCACATGAAATACCATGCATGCCAAATTTAGCAAGGAAATCACACATGCAAATCAATACCTGCAAAGGATCCTGCTATAGTTGCTTGATCATGCTTTTCCTTGCTTCATCTTCACTTCCTCTTGCCTTCTTTGCCTTTCTTGATCCAATGCCCAAGTGCTCCAAGAAAAATGTAAGTGTCCAAGTGTGAAAGAGAGAGAGAGAACAATGAGAAAGCTCCAAAAATGAACTAACAAAAGGTTACCAACTGATCCTCAAAAGCCTTTTTATTAATGAGGCTTCTATTTCCTTTATTTTTCATTATTTTCCTTCAATTTCCTCCTCATGTGAAACCTGTGACCTTTCACTTGCCTTTTCTCCTAATTTCCATTATTTTCATAAATAAATGTGCCAAAAATGCCAGTTTTCCTTTCCAAATCCTTAACTATTTCCTTTTCCAATTTCCTTAGCAATACTAAACCAAATGAACACCCCCCAGGATGTCTTGCCAAACATTCAACTTGGAATAAGTGTCCCATCAACTATGGTTATTATTTTTAACTTTTATTACATGGAATTTTCACCAAGGTTGTTACAAAACCCTCTCCCTTGGGGGACACCATCCTTGGTGTTCAATCACACATATACCTTAGTAAAACCACTCAAAAGAAGACATACTGCTCATGGAGCTTTATAACATAACTCGATGCAGTGTTTACAATGATCACCCTATTGAATGCCAACCCATATGACAACATAACAACATGATAACATAATAACATGCCCACATGACAAACATACCACTTATTTGAGCTTTATGACATAGCTCATGGTGGTATTTACATCCATATACATATGTACATATACCAAAACATCATCAAAACATATACCAAAGACATCTACCAAAACACCATACCAAAACTGCTTTGCCTCAACCAGAAAACAAGGAAGGATATATAGCCCTCATCTAATCCACCATATCCCATGTAGCTCCATCGAGCCCAAATTGCTTCCACTGCACTTTAACTTGCTTGATTACTTGGTTCCGGAACATGAACACCTTTTTCTGCAATATATGTTGAGGCTTCAGTTGGAATTTTCCATCTAGTTCCACTTGCAATAAAGATTTGTCAATCACATGATCAACATCTTTAACATACTTCTTAAGTAATGACACATGGAAAACATCATGGACTTTCACTGTCGGAGGCAATGCAAGTCGATAGGCTACTGAACCATTGCTCTCGACAATACTAAAGGGTTCTCAAAACCACAGTGCCAACTTGGCACATGATCCAATATGTAAGGGGATCTTCTTTGGTTTGATATGCAAGTACACCTATTCCCCAACCTCGAACTCCTTGAACAACATGTCCTAATCTACATAGCTCTTCTGCCTATCTTGTGCTACCTTTAGATTCTTCTTTATAACTTGCATCTCTTGTCTGATGTCTACCAATAGGTATGGACTCTGGTCCAATCAACACCCTGTTAACTCAATTGCTCCAATAGATGGAGTATTGTAACTTCACCCATACAATGCCTCAAAAGGAATCATCCTCAATGAATCCCAATAACCGTTTTTGTATGCAAACGCAACCAAGGGAAGATACTCCTCCCACTTCCGCTGTTGATGCATCACATGCATCCTCAACATCTCCTACAATATCCCATTGACCCTCTCTGTCTATCCATCTCTCTGCGGATGATAAGATGTATTGAAGGCCAACTTTGTGCCCATACCTACAAATAAATTCTTCCAAAACTTGGAAGTGAACTTTGCATCCTTGTCTGACATAATCTTCTTTGGAACACCATGCAATCTGACCACATATCTGATGAATACTTATGCTACATCCCTAGATGAGAATGTAGAATTAACTGGGATGAAGTGTGCAACCTTTGTCAACCTATCCACAACAACCATGATGGAATCATGTTGTCTCACTGTCCTCGACAACCCTATTATGAAGTCCATGGAAATGAGCTCCCATTTCCATTCTGGAATCGTAATCGAGTGCAGCAGTCCACCTGGATGTTTACAATCTACCTTCACACGCTGACATCAAAACATCTAGCCACAAACTCTGCTACATCCATCTTCAGGTTTTTCCAATAATAAAATCTCCTCACTGTTGTCAATGTCTTTTGATAACCTGGGTGACCAGAATATTGTTTCGCATGAAACTCCCTCAAGATCACCTTCTTAATCTCACTGTTGTCTGGCACATATAACTTGTCTCTAAATCTAACCTTTCCATCTGTTGTAAGGCAATAGTCCACATCCTATGCACCTGCTCCTGTACATATACCACTACCTATACCTATACCTATACCTTGCTGCAACCTGTGCATAATCTCCATATATTGGACATCCTACTGACTGTTGGTCACTCGAATTGTTTATTGATTAAACAGTCGAGTACCACATTAATTTGTCAACCCGGGAAAGTCCTTTTGTTTCAAAGGTGACCTCGTACTATATGCACTTTAATTTCAAAAGCATTAAAAGCTGTAGTACAACAAATCTAATTCTTATCAAACGCTTACTCTGCGTTTCAGCAATCTTAAACTATTGCAGAAATGAAATGAAATTGAGTAAAGGTAACAAATCTGCGGAAAAATGTGTAGGAATTTATAGGGTAAGTTCCTCAGACAGAACACCAAAAGGACACCGCTCACAAATAGATCACAAATCAATACACCAATATTTTGACGTGGTTAAAACCCTCAGAGAGGGAAATAGTCCACGGCCTGCGCCAACGTGGCTACTACAGGCAATTTATTAATAAAAGAATGAAAATGTACATAAGCTTCTCTCATGCACGGTTAACCTACAAATGACCCTCCATGCGCTTTAAATAGAATTCATGGACCAATCGGGTGTCAAGCCATGGATCAAGTGTCGGTCATACCGAGGAGAGAATGAACCGTCGGATCACTACATATCGTGACCGTCGGATTGTGAGTTACAAAATGTACAACGGTAAAGAAACACACTTTACCTAATGCTAACCTAACTCTATACTAGACCAAGTTGAACTTAACTATTCCTATGTGTCGGAAT
This sequence comes from Pinus taeda, assembly GCA_000404065.3. Classification (NCBI taxonomy): domain Eukaryota; kingdom Viridiplantae; phylum Streptophyta; class Pinopsida; order Pinales; family Pinaceae; genus Pinus; species Pinus taeda. The sequence goes on from APFE030839975.1 coordinate 59,577, forward strand.
ATCCTAGCATCCCCCCTTAAGAACAACTTGGGATAGGATTGAAGGATT
>APFE030839975.1:72957-102384 GCA_000404065.3 Pinus taeda
ATATATAACATTTATTATCATTGATCACCAAAGTTGTACTTGTAAGCTAAGTTTAACCATTACAAGAAATAATATCTTAGATATTTCTAATTCCTAACTTCTAACTGTTAACATGAAATGAAATCTTATCAAATGAAACATGAATAATGAAATGAAATGAAACAACTTTAATCTTTCATGAAGCATCATATTCATAATTCACAATCATTACTAATGAGTTATAATTGCCGACTTCAAACTTCAAATTTTCATTGTCACAGTCATATATTGTTTACAAAAAATATCATTATGATATGAAAGAGTCAAGAGTCAAGAGTCAAGGACTCAAACTCAACAGTTATGAAAACTAAAGTCTAATAGAAACTAGAAAAGACAAGTAAACTGTAAATCTACATGTGGCCCTTGCCACGAGAGTCTCCAGGAGTATAAGCAGGTCATGGTGGTCTTCTAGGAGTTTCCCGCACAGATCGACGGCCAGAACTAGAACTTCCAAGTGAGGGTGTAGATGGAGGTGACGACAACAAAGGAACAAGACTCAGAACTCGAGCACTGCTACTGGATGGTGGAGGTGGAGGTGGCATGGCTGCTGCAACTGCTTCATCTTCATCCCTTACAAGTTCCTCTTCCAGTTCTTCAAGATGTACAATGCCATCCTCCAAATTGTCATCCTCTGGGTGATTGCCCCAAATTTTGTACGTGGGATCCTCATAAGCCCGATCACAATAATGACTCAACAACCTCAAGTTGTAGTGCACATAAACCAAGCTTTCTGCTCGGTTTTCATTGAGTCTGTTTCTTTTCACATTATGTATGTAGCTGTAGGTGCTCCAACACCTCTCTGCAGAAGAAGTATTTACAACCTGTGAAAGAACTTTTTTTGCCAATTTTGGCAAAAGTCCCTGGCTGCCATATGTTTCTCACCATGTGAGAGAATCAAATCTATCTCTGTCGTCCATTGCATGGAAGTTACCATGCAAACTAGTGCCACTGAAGTATTTGTCTATTTCAAGGCGCACATCTGCACATTCCTCCCTGTCAGGTATCAACTTTTCCATTGCTTGCAAATATCCACTAGTTAGGTTTGCATCTAAATGGGGTTTGGTCCTAATCCCACCCCCTGGTGCTTGGTTGGCCCAACCAAGATGTAGAGTAGTATTTTGGCGTAAGGATATACGCCAAGCAATGTAGTGGAAGATTAAGTTTATTCCACCGTACACACAAAATCGTGAATTGGAAAAAGATTAAGTTTTTTCTTTGTTTAAATTGGAAAAAAATTTCGCATCTGCGGCTTTTTTTTTTTCCGCCCGGATCGCTCCCGGCAGGGGTCGATTCGCTCCCTGAGTGAATATTTAACGTTCGGGAGCGATCGCTTCCCAATAGCTCCCGAGCGTTAGAAATTCGCTCCGGGAGCGACGCTCCCAATGTCGCTCCCTAAATTGGCAGGGAGCGGAAATTTTTTTATCGGGAGCCCGCTCCCGACCCGCTCCCGCCCGAAGAGCGGATTGGGAGCGGGAGTGGGGGGGGGGGGGGGGAGCGCTCCCCCGCAACACTATGCCTGACAGATGGTTATGCTGTCTCTTTGCTTACAATAGGATTGCCAACAAGCATATCACACTTTTTGAGCTGCTACTGCAATTAGAACTAAGCGTCGCTTCAATTTGATAAAAGGAACTAGACAACAATTGCTGGTGATTAGTCCTTGTAAGTTCTTAGAGAGATGCAGTGGCGAATCCATTGTGTTACTGTCTATAGAAAGCACAGGAATAAGGTGCATTATAGTTGTCTGGATCAAAAATGGTATATGGAGTATGAATGTATTGGGAATGACCAGACAACAAATGATTTCTTGAGAAGATGTTAATGTTCTTTTTTCTCTGTGAGAAATTGTGGCAGTCATTGAAAATAAATTGTTGATTATCTTTTCGATCCTTTAGGATAATCAAAAACTTGATTACCTGTCCAGAGGTTTTTAATCTTCTAGGTCTAGGCAGGGAAGAAGTTGTGCTGTTATAGTTGTCTGGATCAAAAATGATATTTCAAGCTTTTGACTGTGGAATTTGCAGTTGCATAAACTTATTGCTGTTAAACCTTGTGTCAGGAGCTGATATTGGAAAAGTATTTATGTGTGCGTGTGAGTGTTATTGCCAATATGGGATGCACTTATTGTAAAGTTTATAAATCCTGTGCAAAACAAACTTTTTCTTTTCATGGGTGATTTCTTAAATATTGAGTGTTTAATTGTCTGGTAACTATGGATCCATGGTAAAGTTTGTTGATAGTCTACTCCAGCCAAAGCAGTGAAATGGAATGATAATGAGACAGAGTTAATGAAGAAATAATCCTATGTGTTCATGTGACTTGAGTGAGAGAGAAAGGGGACAATTACAGATTATTATTTCACATATTCAGGAATTATGGTGGAGGTGATGCATAATATATGAAAGCAACTCCTCCACTATACTCAGATCGGGTAAGGGTTCTTTATACACAGTTCACACAGAGGAACACACATAATGGTTGTGGAGCAATGTTTTGAATTTTCTTAACTGTTCAGCACTTCATAACCAGTTCTTTGTAAGTTCGTACATGTAGAAGATAAGGTAAATCAATTTGGATTGTGGAACATGTGTGAAGCCCCCTTGACCTCGTGATGTAACTCTATGACCCACTTTGTAATATAGTACATCACAACATTGATTATAATAAGATTAGTTTCAAAATTCCATTGCTCAATTTATCCATTAAAAGTAGACTATAAAACAAATATGACTATATGACTAACACGGGGCTAAGAAAATTTCTTTTTAGTTATTGAACAATATAACGTAGTTCAATTCAATAGAACACTAGTTACAATGCCTTCAATCATACTATTAGAATAGTTGCAGGATGCTACTTGAGCTTTTTAAACTCTAATATAAGCAGGAAATCTGACTATCATATGATTACAACTTGGAGGTATTTTACAATTGAAAAGGGTAATGAGAAGGACAGGAGTTGGTGTTTATGTTAATTTTCAACACAGCACCAAATGTGAGAAAATGCATTTGGATTTGCAAACTAAATTCTCTCCCTTAACAATATATCACATATAGAAAAGTAGTTTCGAATTTTATGAATGTAGCCTAAAATTAACTAATTAGATAAATAAATGAATCCATTAAAAAACAACTAATTTATTGAAAATAGAATATGAATATCTGTAATATAGTGAGTATAAAAACCAACATTTGAGACAACTAGTTAGAAGCTTGTGTATTTTTAAAATTTATGTTTTGCCTTCTGTTTTTATGCATTTTATTTTATTTTTTGATGTTTGTTACTTCACATAAAATTACCCTTGCCAAATTAGAAGCAGATCTTTCATCTCTCTTTTGTCGGACTTGAACAAGAAGAATATACTCACATGTTGTACACCATATTTTTTTGTTTCTTCGTCACAACATTTTTAACACTTTGTAGGTGCATTTCTTTACATTTTATTTGAGACGAGAAGATGAACGAATATATTCCTCAGACTTCACCATGACCTTTGTGACCTAGATGACATTGGTGACATTCTTTTTCTGTGCTTGTTAGTCTAGGAGAATTTAAAACTATTAAGTGACGTTAGCAAATAATACTTCAAGTAGCATAATCTTGCCCTTTTTAATTTTTTTTTTGGTTATGTCTAGAGGAATTGACCACTGGGCCGGTTTCATACTGGTGTGACACGGGGTCAGTTCTGATAGCCACCACAATATCCCCTAAGGGAATCATGCTGCCCCCCTTTATGCAGCCACAGGTAAGCAACTGGGGATTTGAACATGGGACCTTTTAATCACATTTACTTTGCATTTTTGTGGATTTCCATTTTTTTTTGTGTAAGCTTGGTGGTACTTCCTTTTTCTATTAATTTTCCCTAAAAAGATACTCAAATATGTCTTTCAAAATACTTTTGGTGGCCTCAACCGGCCCGCAGATCTGTTGGCCACCTATCTGCATCAAAAGCTGTCCAAAATTTAAACAGTTTAATTCTTATCATCCAGGTTGCATTTGCTACTTTATCTACTATATGCTTCATACTTAAAAAGTAAATGCTAATCGACATAATAACAAAATTTTACTAGCTGGAATTCTACTTCAATCATCTGATGATTCTACTGGAGCCGGGTCCTTCGCACTTGACCCGGGTGCTTCACTTTGGAGCAATGTTTGAACTTGCTTTTCCATTCTCTCAAGCAGAGATTGTTATGATATTGATGCATTTGTAATTTTGTACTGATTGGATTTCCTTTTGGAGATCTTTTAGGCTTGGTTTTGCTTGTCTGTCCACTTCTGGCTCTTCTCTATCCTTGTAAGTTGTCATTGCTTTAGCGAAAAGGTTTTTCATTACTCAATATTGCTGGATGGTCTGCGTAAACAATGTTTGGCGACTTTGAGTATGGCCTTAATCCTGAATTATAGGTTCCCATTCCACTATAGGAATTTCTTTGTTTTCTATATTGGCCTTTAACTCCCCTTCCCATTTGGCTATCACTGCTTTTACCTCTGTCGGGGTTCCTACATAGTAGGCATTGATTAAATTCTGCATACTTTCTTGTCCTGTTTTTCTACCCCTTTTCCTCAGTGGTTTGCTTGCTGATGTCTTCGGGCCTTTCATTTTTTGTTCAGTCTTTTTTCTTGTTCTTTTGCTCCCTTTCGTCCTTGTTGTCTACCTTCTTTTACAATCTTTTCTTCTTTCTGTTCTTACAGTCCCTACACTGCTGTACCCTTGCCTGATTCAAGGTCTGGTGCGTTGGGGCCTGGTGGACATTGGATTTTATACTACCTGTAATGTGAACCTGTAGTAAAACATTAAAATCAAGAATAATTTTTATCCTTAGTGTTTTTACTTTGCTTTATGGTCTGTGTTTTGGCCTTTTCGCTTCCAATTGATTCCGCATTCTTCCCATCATTGCCGGTTTGAAACCACTTCGTTACATTCTCGGTCCTCAACTCTATGCCCCCTCTGCTTCTCGTTCCCCAGGAGCATCCCAGGTAACCCCCTCCACGCTCATGGTCTAGCGAGCTAGAGGTTTTCTCACCATCTTCAGGGGAGCTGAGCTTTGTCAGCTATTCTGCCACCGGGACAGACCCCCTCTTCACTTTTCTGTGCTGCGGTTTCCCTAGGCTGCCAACCCTACCCACTGAATTCCTAGGTTGCTCTTTCTCCTTCCTTTCATTGCCCTTTCCTATCCCTCTATTCTAGATTTCTATCCCTGTGCTGTGAGTTTCCCACCCGTTTCCATGCTATCCTCTCTTGGCTGTTTTGCCAATTCCGCTGCCTATCTTTCTCCCCTCCCTAGTCCAAGGGGCAGCAACTTCCTTGACATCTCGTAGAGGCCTCTACGCCTTTCATCTTCTCAATTCTATGGAAATTCCTACAGGTAGGCAATCTAGAGCTTTCCCCAGGTTCTGTTTCCCCAGGTCTCTTGCAGTGCCCTTTTTTCCCGTCCCACCCAAACAGGATAACCATCCCTTTATACCATGACATTATCCTTAGGCAATTACAGAGGGAGACACTTAAAATATCACTACTTTCAGCGTCTACTTGGCCCGACAGTCTTGTTCTACCCCAGGACTAGTCAGCCACCTTATGAGTTTCAATTTTTCCGTCCCACCCTCCCAAGAAAGCTATTAAGTCAAACCCATAATAGGTTAACAAGCAATTATTCTTGAATACTTGGGATTTTTCATTCCTTCTCTCGACTGAAAGACCACTAACACATAGCCAACATTTTTCTAGAGTATTCATTACTTCTCTCCTTAAATTCCAAACTATTCTCAATTTACATGGCATTGTTACCCTATCGACAAGGGGGGGGGGGGGGTGCTGTAAGTACATACCAGGTGTTGCTTACAAAAGCTGTTTGCTGGTCGTCGCGCCCCGGCTCTTGGCGTTCACCAACTCCATCTGCTCGTTCTTCCTCAACTTCCTCCATGCAATTACCCTTCAGCCTTGCCACCTTTTTCCTTGAATTTCTCTCCCACCTACCTATCCTCATTACTGAGGTACCCTCCATTTGCCTTGCTTCGCTGTCCGCCTCCCCTTCCTTCGTGTGTGGGTCTCGATCTAGGTGCCCTCTTACCTTCCATTTATTGTCCTCCATCATCGTCTTACCATTTCCGGTTGCCCTTGCCGTCTTATATTTTCCGTTTCCCTTCGACAGCTTACCTGCCCTCCTTCCATCTGTCCTGTCTTTCTTGCCTCTGACCTCCATTTCCCTCCACACCCTGATCAGGGATTGTGGATTTCCAATTAGTCCCAAGGATTTAATTGGAAAATTTCCAAAAGAAAGAGTAATATACCAGGGGATTTGAATGTTGCTATGAAATTCTTTGAAATAGACATGTTCACAGCTCACAAACGAGTGGAATGTAGAGACACAATGTAAAGAACACTGCCCCTACTGTGGGAGTAGCGCACTGGAGGAATTTTTCTTACTTCAACTTCAGTGCATACAGGCGATCTCATTTGTTGAGGGCATTCTAAAAGCTTGTAATCATCGGAAAAATTAGCTGGTTTCCATTAGCATACATATGTGCACTATTTTTCCTATGAGCTACCTTTCTTTGCAAAGAGGATGTGGTATTTGCTAAATTTTATGGGAGCCTTGACCTCAAAACTCTCTTAACAGTTGTGCAAGTTTAGTTTTCTGATTTTATTCTAGCACATGCAGTTTGCTGCTGCTGACAGCCAATAACTTTCAGAGTTAGTTACTACTGACATTCCATCAAGAGATAGTTACTACTGACATTCCATCATTTCTTTGTTACACTCAAATTGCTAGAAACAATTTTATTTTCTTGTTTTCTACTCAAAGTGAATTTCAGGAAGCAATGCCAGTTTGTAAACATGTTGCATCTTGAAAATCATAACAACGTGCTGTTCTGAATTGTTTTTAACAATTTCTATTTCTTAACAGAAGCATTGTTTGAGAATATCTTAGAAAGTGGACAACATTTTACCTCTTATGTATGGAGAGTAGGATCTTATCACATTTATCTTGTAATAACAGTCAACTAGATTGTGTGATTCAGTTTGCCTTGAGACTAGTTACCCTGTTTCTGCAAAAGTCTTGAGGTGGAGTCTGCTTTTTGTTTCCCAGGTGGAAAAGGCTTTCAGGGAGGGAACTGCTCGCCAAAATGCTCATAGTATTTTTGTTTGTCTGGCTCTTGGCTTATTGGAAGAGCGTGTACATGTTGCATGCAAAGAAATTATTACGTTGGAGAAACAGGTAAATACAAATATGTGCTAGGTGGTTAGCATTCAATTCAAACTATGTACAGCTTCATGATTATTTTGGTGATTTTTTTAAGCTTTAGCAATATGATTATTTGCTAAATGCCGATAATCTTTACTATTGAAAGATTAATGTAACTTACTTGTGTGATATGTAGAATAAGCTTCTTGAAGAAGAGGCTGCTGAAAAACGTGAAGAGGAGGAACGGAAAGAAAGAAAAAGATTGAAAGAGAGAGAAAAGAAATTGAGGAGGAAGGAGAAGCTGAAAGAGAGAGAGAGGGAGAAAGACAAGAATAATGGGGAGTTTAAACATGTTTCTGTGTCACATGGATTTGCAAATGGCACAAATGCACAAGAAGAGCAAGCATGCCATTCTGTTGCAGAAGATGCAGGAAGTACAAATGATGACACTATCGTGGCTAGGTCAGCTTCACCTGATATGTTAGATGCCAGACCTTCTATGGATAGTGTCATGGAAACTGGGGATGAAAAAGAAGAAGACATGTCATTTTCAGTTACTGATATGGATGGAGAAGTCAGTTCAAGAGATGGCAATGGTGCATTTATTGTTGGTCAGTCAAAATCTGCAAGGCGGAAATCAAAGATTAGGAAAAGCCCAATATTGGAGACAGCGTCAGTTCGAATATTTAGGAAAGGGCCTACGAGTATTGAGACAAATATTCATGTCAGAAGTTCTGAACGGCTATTATCAAATGGGTATGTTGAAATTCCCGCTAGATCTATACATAGCATGCAAAAGCAGCCAAAAAATATGAAGTCTGATAATTCTGGGAAGGCTGATAATAGAAGTAACACGGTTAAGTGCTATGAAAAATTTCATTGGTGTAATGGCAGGCCGCATTATAGATATGATTATCAATTTTGTGGTTGTAATCCACAAAGTTCAAACAAACCTACGAGGGATAGTAGGATTGCAGACAGGTCTGATTCATCATTGGACATGTCAAAATCATTTTACCGGATTGGCAACCACATTCCTGGGCCTATTTTGGACAACTGTGGAGCTTACAAGGGGAAGACTCCTGCAGGAATGGTCTCTGGGGGCAGAGGGGAAGTCCATCATAAGAAAGTTTGGGAACCATTGGAGTCACGCCAACAAGCCATCAAATGTCCTGCACAATCTAATCTTTCTGTGAATTCCATTGCCCCAAAGTCTGTTGCTTGTGATAAAGGAGAAAATTCTGATGAAAATCCAATTCAACCCAGTGCTAAACGTAGCTCTGTTCGTCAAAATAATACATCAGGGACTATTAATGGATGGAGTCCATCAGGTGCTTTTGTAAGCTATGGCAGTGAGCGCTATTCTAGCGTATTGAATTCATGTCATTGTGAGAGTGATAAAATGTCCAACACCTCTGCTCATCAAATGAATAATGTGAATACTGAACAAGCATCGAGGCCTCCTATTCCTGTGTCAATGCCCACCGAAAACCACGTTGTTCAATCGACCTCAAATATACCGGCTAAAGTTGACAGTTCAAGACAAAGAAGGGATGGTAATGGTTGCATGGTTACACCTTCCTCTCAGGTTGTTAGTGAGAAAATAAAGTGCCCTCCCATCACAGGAGATTTTCACTGTGTTTCAGAAAATGGTTGTGGGGGGATCTCCAGCAATGGTGGATCAGCTTTTCATGTTCCATGCTCTAAGCCCAGCAACGATGAGGCTGTTGACAGGCAGGAGGGCAATTCCCAGTTTGTAGTAGTTAGTTCTCCAGTTTTGAACCATATAGGAGACAATTTGCAGAAAAAAGGACCTTCCACTAGCCATGCAAATGATGGTGGCCTGGCTGCTACAAAAAATACATTAACTACTTTAGAGATGACACCTCAACAGCAGGTGCTGCCTGTGCACATTCCAACGATATCTTCGCCAATGTTTCCTTTGCATTCTCCAAACCAGGGATACTACCAATGCAGTGGAGCATGGCCTCCTGTCTCAGGCAATGGGTTGTTACCTTTTCCTCAACCTAACCGGTTTGTATTTCCCGGGCCAGGTGGATTTGGGTTATCATCAGGCAGGTTGCCTGGCTTTTCCTTGCCGTATCCTTCGTTTCAACCTTTTCCTTCTGTACTTGCTCCAGGTCAGATTCCGTCATTGCTACACGAGACAAATGCTGTAAAATTTGATAATCGTCCAAATCCTTCTCGATCTGTAGAGTCAGAAGTTGAAGATGTCAAGATCTGTCCTGGTATTAATATACCCCATCAGGAAAAGCATATTCCTTTACAAGAAAGTTCCAATGGATTTTCTTTGTCGGAGGTGTCATCCTCTCAACAAGAAGCCATTTCTAGCAATTCACCAACTCATGATATATCAGCATTTTCCTTGTTTCATTTTGGTGGTCCAGCAGCAGCGGTGACAAAAGAGAGTGATTCACATTCAAGTCCCTTGAGAGAAGAAATTATGGGTGATTCTCTTACTTCAAAAGAGACTTGTGCTGTGCCACCACCCAAAAATGATTTCGCAATGCACAAAGAGAAGGCACCTGTGGAAGAGTATAGCTTGTTTGCTGCAAGTCATGGAAATAGGTTTGGGTTATTTTAATCAAGTGTACTAAATTACAGCATGAATCCTTCTGCTTCAAGGCTACCCAATTTTTGATTCATTCCTTGATCATCATAAATTGGCTTCATGAAATTTTCTTGCTTTGGGTGGAATTCTGCCTATATATTCATTGAGTTGGTTTGTTGTCAATCCATATTATTTATTGTTTCCAATTGTAAAAAGTGAGTGTTGCACATGTTAATCCAGTGAAATTTTGTTGTATGAAATACATTAGAGTTCACATTATATAATGTTGATTCCTGAAGGATGAATAGAATTGATGTGGATTGTTTGTAAACAACAGGGTATGAGCTGTCTGATGAGTGAGCTGCAGGATACACGTTTTTCTTTGTAAGGAAAGCTTTTAAGCTGTTTGTTGATTGTGTGGTTCTATGAGCAGTAAGTCTGTTGCTTTGTGACTTAAGGGAGCTTACTTCATTCCAATTTATTGAAACGTTTACATCAATAAGTCTGGTTATAACCGAAACATAGTTTGATGATCAGTGTTCTACTAATGCCTTTCCAGGAACTATTGGCTGCTTTATTCATCAGACAAATTCACCAAATGAAATATTGGAATTAGAAAGTATAATTTTCAAATCCAATCTAGTAATAATGCTGCCTAAATGTCATTTTCAATTGTGACATCTATGATTGTATCACGTTAGCAGTTATACTTCCCAAAGGAAGAACTTCTTCCCTGGAATTTCTGGATGGTGGGTGGATAAGTGTTGGTGCTAACTACGGTGCCTGGCCCAGCAGGTATAATCAAGTAAGGCCCATGACAAATAGAGGTAGCTAGCGCAGGGAATCAACCCCGATACCACCTGCATTAAGACTACAACACTCAAGCACTTGAGCTAACACAACAGGATTTAGCAGTATATATATGACCTCATCACTTGTATCTGTTGTATAGCCTGGCCCATTCTCATATTGTAGCATGCTCACAATCCATTGACTTGACCATTCATGTACAGATCCAGAGTTTGAAGTCTGAATGTCCAATGTGTCATGAATATTGAACAAAATTGTGTTTAATAGGTCAAGATGGTTGAGTGAGGGTGGTGATATTCCCTCCACCAAGGTTCAAGTTCCTCTTTAGTGGGCCATCTTGCCTATATAAATGGGCTATTCCATGCAGTTGGCGCCGGGTGCAAGTCCTTGGTGACTTTGGGTGGAATATAAGTGTGCCACCCATGGCTTCTTAGCCAAAGGTTTTTGAATTGAATGTCACCATTAGATTACGGTAAGGGTATGCTTGGTATGAAGCTGGTTAAAAAGGAAAGAAAACAAACCAGAGTTTCTTCCCTTTTTTTTGGCATTTTTGTGTTGCAAAAGGATGATTCTACTTAATATATATATATATATATGTCTCACAAATATTACTCCATCGAAAATACATTTATATAAAACAAGAACATGGTTCAGGTCTCACTGGTTTCCAAATCATCAACAAATTTTCTGTCATAATAATAACTTATTGAGGGTGGACTGCCATAACTAGAGCTACTGAGACCCACTCCAATAGCTTTTTCTGGTTGAAACTTATTTTTGGCATGAGCTTAGGAAGATATATGTTTATTACTGTGACCACTCTTGTTATTGCTTTATTTGCTAATGCTGGAAATAGAATGGGTCTGGATCCATGCCTCTCTCTAGCTGAGGAGGTTCTGTACATGTACACGAGACTCCTGTTTGACAGAGTAGGAATTTTTAGTAAATATTATTATTCTTGAAAAATGGTAGCGTGCTTATTTAGACGTTCAATTAATACAAGCATATTTACATAAAAATAAGTAAATGGTAAACTAATGGCTGTCATACATACTACATACAATAAGCTGAATGTGTCTTTACAAATGCCAAAAACGTACCCATTAAGACAAAAAAAGAGAAAAGATCGTGTGATAACTTTGTAGAACAGTGTGGGCCAGCAATATTGTAGATGGTTACAAAATTTAACGAGCATTTATCCATTATAAATGCCAACATAGTAAATGGAAGAGGTAATAAATATTGCAAAGAGCAATACAGTCTCAAATATCAACTAATGTCCATATGCTAGTTTTCAATATGTGGCCATTGAAGCCATCATTTGTGCATTAATGAATGGTGACTTCCAGCGATTTGGATTGACCTCTTGGTTAGGGTGTTTAGACATTTAGATGACAGGTTCACAATCATTTATTTCTGAAGAGCAAGACAATGATCTTTGCCACACTCTTGGTAATTTGTCACAACCCTTGGATGGAACCATGCTGAGAACTTCTCTCTTTTTGGTCGAGAAGATGACCAAGTGTGTGCTAACAGTGATAATGGATTCAAGCAGCCAGTCTCATTGCCCTTTAGGATAGGGATATTTTGATTTCTGTAGTTTGTTTTAATACATAAGTTGAATTTGGTGCATGTGTTGGAAATACGAGGGGAGTGAATCAATATTTGTTATTAATTAGTATATTTTTAAAATTCATATAGCATTAATTGTTTTTTTAACAAAGTAGGTTACTGGTTTTCTATTCCAAGAAAGAAAAGGAGGGAGACAAGCGACCATTACGTCAAGCCAAAATGAGAGAGGGCACCCTGGAAGAGAAACAGAGGACCAACAATGTTTTTCTTCCAAGCTCCTCCCCTTTTGTTTCTGAGATTACAAATTGCACTATCTTTGTAAATACTTCCATACTGATTCAACAACAATTTACACCTACAGAACACAAAGAGCTAGTAGCAGAAAGACTAACAATACTGAAATGATTGAGGCATTTACAATTACTTTTTGTTGACTGAGGGTTCCTGAGGCCAATTCTCGCTGCTTTGAACGTTGGAGTTTTCTTCGATCTGAGTAATAAGTAAGCTCTTCAGGTAATTGATCGTTTCCTCCAATTGCCTGCATTTGTGTTTTAGCGCAGACATTTCTTTCCTCTGTTTTTCTATTTGTCTCTTTAGGAAGGAATTGTCAGATTTTGCTTCATATTTGTAGTCTTTGACCGTTTCTCTGACTTGCTCAATCATGAATTTGTTAGTTCGACAAATTGCACAATTTTCGCACTTTGGTACATTTGCAAGTGGATTTCGTTCCAGATTTCCTAGAGGGAGAGGGCGAATAGTCCAACAAATCAGAGATGGGAAAATAGGAAACATGGAGAAGAGACGAAAGCAATCACTAGACAGTGCCGCGAAGACCCACAATTGTCGGAAGGGAGATCAAGCACCGAAAGCAGAAGCGGCAAGAGCTGCGTGAAAGCAGAAGTAACTGGGAGGCAATAGGAGATGCGTGGTGTTGGGGGCTACAGGGGCTGCGTGTAGGTGGGGGCAATAGGAGCTGCACGGTAGCGGGGGCACCAGAGTTGCGTGAAGGCAAAAACACTGTAGATGCCTCCAGAGTTGTGTGAAGGCTAGAGCAACGCATAGGCTTATGGAACAGGGAAATACTCACTAGAGTTGCGCGAAGTAATAAATAAGGCAAGGAGAGATTAGAGCAGATAAGCTCAGACCCCAAAGGGGTGCAACTGCGACTATTTGAAAAGAGAAGGTTACTACTGAGACTGAGGGGAAGGAGAGGGAGTGTGAAGATGACATAGACATAATAAGACGAATTGAGAGGGAGAATATATAGTTGCGCAACATGCCTCCACTAAGATGAGAATATATGCATTTCACGGGAAGCTTGAGAAGTTGCTAGACGCTTGCTAGCCGTAGACTGACTGTCACGGTTGTTCTTGGGGATTTCCTTTGATTTTCTGATCTTCAGATATCTACTCGTTCGAGCTGGAGTCATTGTTGCCCAACTTGATGTTCCCTCTTTGATTGCTATTCTCTGCACATTGTGGCGACAGTTCCTATGTAATCGGTTTCTAAGCAATCGCATTATCAATTATAGATTCTCCCATATGACGATTGATAGCCAGATTCCTCTGCATGTCGATGGTACGATTATTTTCTCTAAGAATATGCTTGAAGTTGGTTTCACCTAGAGACAATTTTTTTCCACCCTTTTTGTTATTTGTCTCAGGGCCTTGTTCTCGGGGCTTCTTTCCACCATCGAATGGATTATTATTGAAGAGTCCCCCATTATGACTGGATTGTTCATACTCCCGTTCCCAACAGGAGGCCATATGGTTCTGCTCTGTTATTGAATAGTTCTCCTAATCCCCATTCAAAAGTAATAGTATTTTTCTCTCCTGGGTCAAAAAGAACACCTCACACTCCTGCCTTGCCTAGGTTGGACTTTGAAGCACCATCAAACAATATGCAGGGCCTATTTACATTTTCTGTCCATGTTTTGAACTCCTCTTGTTTCATTCTCATTTTCCAATTATGCATATTATTAGGAGATTTGCTTATGTGTATTTTTTGTTGCTTGCTCATTGTGAATTCAACCCAAACTCTTTCCTCATGCTGCAGTTGTTGGACATCTCTTGCTGTAACTCCTTTAGAGCTGATTAACTCAGATGACATGCTCCAATTTTTGACCAGGACTGTTTTGGTATTTGGAGTGCGATCTTTAAAGATCCTCTGATTTCTTGCTATCCAAATTTGCAAACACCATAAATGAGGGCAAATTCAGTGAATATCTTTCTACTGTTTCTTTGTTTTTGAAGGAATATGGATATCTTTTTCCCTAGGTTGATAGAAGCTCATGATAAGGTATTGAATGTTGGATTCTAACCTCCAAGGGACTAGCAAGTCCTTTCCAGCAGCCCCTAGCAAAGGGGCAATCCGTGAAAAGATGTTGGATATTTTCTTCACTGCCATGACACATAGCATAGCACGATGGGCCTTCATATCCTTTCTTTTCAATATTATCATCGGTCAATATTTTGCCTTTGAGCAACGTCCACATGAATACTTTGATTTTTGGCAGTGTTTCAATTCCATGCCACCCTCCAGAATCTCCAGTTTCGATTTTCTTGCTGATGTAAAGTGGCATATCTTGATTTGACTGAAAAATATCCTCCATCAGGATCCCAACGAAGAGAATCTTTTGAATCTATACTTAGCGGAGCAATGCCCTTAAGATATGAGATTAGGGACTTCCACTATGGGACAAGGCCACGAGGGAGGATGGGGATCCTCCAATCCCCCCATTCTCCATCTCTTCAAAGAGATATATCATCTAGCGTAGTGATTCCTTTTGTTTTCATCCATCTTCTTAGATCCTGAAGATTTTTTTGGCAGGCTATGGGTTGAATTCCCATTATTCTAACCTTCCATATTTTTATGGATTTACCATTACCTGGTATCTTTGAAGAGTTTTCTTTAATGAGTAAAATGGTTTTTTTGATCAGATTTCATACCTGGGAGCAGGGCTTGATTGGATAACCTTTTCTCAATAAGAGGTTTCTATTGTGGTTCATGTATTTTGCTTATAGGATTTGCTTCCACTAGCTGTTCTCTCATGTTATTAGTCTCCGTGTTATTTTTGCTCATAGAGCCAAGTTCATTATTCCTGGTAGTGTTATTGCCAACCCACCTTTCTCATAGGGTTGAGTTACTTCATCCCATTTCACAAGGCTGTGCTTCTTTGTCTCCACTTTACCTCCTTGCCATAGGAACCCCCTGATTACTAGCTCAATTTGTTTGTGTATACTTGTCGAGGCTAGTATAGTAGTATACTGGTAGATTGGGAGCGCTGTGAGTAGGGCCTTTATTAATACCACCCTTCCTGCCATATTGGGCCATATCATGCCCCATTTTTTCACTTTTTGTTTTATTTTCTCAATGTACTTATTCCATATGTCAGTTTTCAATTTTTCTTTTGAGATTGGGAGACCAAGATATTGGAAGTGGCTCCACTTCTCTTGAAATGGAATTTCCGAAATTTTTGATATTTTTTGGAGAGTGCGAGATGAAGTGTTCCATCCATAGATTCTGCATTTTTGGTTATTTAGAAGCCCCCCGGAGGCTTCCATAAAACTGTTTAGTACCTTTTTTATTCTTCTTGCCATTATGCTGGAGGCCCCTCCCATAATCAAAGTGTCATTGGCAAACAGGGAGTGGTTTATACTTTTTACTTCGGACAGATTGGGAATCTTGTGATAGTCCTCTCTTGTCTGCATTTTTCAAGACCTCTGCTCAGGGAGTTTTCCATTATAATGTATAAGAAAGGAGAGAGAGGACAACCTTGTTGTAGCCCCCTGAACTTTGAAAATATTCACTTGGTCTTCCATTGACCAATGGAGCAATCCAAGGACCCACAATACAGGGTTTTATTATATCTACTGCCATTTTGGAGAAACCAAACTTTTGTAGGACAACCACGAGAAAACTCAGGTTGACCCTATGAAAAGCATTAGCCATGTCCAACTTGACAATCATTCATTTTTATTTTTCATTAGGCTAGAGTGCAAAGCTTCCTGCACTATTAAAATGTTGTCCATAATTTGTCTTTTAGGGACAAATCCTCCTTGGTTTTATGATATTATTTCTAGAAGCAATACTTTGATTTTCTCTGTTAGGATTTTTGTTGTAATTTTGTAGGAGTTACATAGAGAAATAAGCCTGAATCTACTGAAGGAGTCAGCGTTTGACTCTTTTGGAACAAAATCTAGGAAGGAAGAGTTTGTGAATCCTCCAACCTTGAATTTCCCAAAAAACATTTCTTGTCATTCTTATCAAATCTTTTTTAATAATGGTCCAGTTGTTTTTATAGAAGGAAATAGGGAACCCATTTGGTCCAGGAGCCTTATTCGGATGCAAATCCCAAACAACATCTGCTACTTCCTTTTCTTCAACTGTTCTTGTGAGTTCATTGTTTTCTGCTTCACTGATTTTCCTGGGTATATGCTAAAGATATTCTTCATACTTGTTATTTGATGTTGGGGATGATATTAGATTTTTATAGTATCTATAAGCCTCCTCCTTTATTTCCTCTTGACCTCTGACTTCTTTGCCTTCATTATCTTTTACGTTGTCTATTTGATTTTGATTTCTTCTTATCTTGGTCGTATTATGAAAGAACGCTGTGTTCTTGTCTCCTGCTTTGAGCCATAGACTTCTCGATTTTATCCGCCACTCTTCTTCTTCCTTTTTGTTTTGTCTACAAATCTCCCAATATGCTTGTTTTTCCTGCCATATGCTTTCCTGCGTTTCCTCTTGCTGCTCCTTTTCCATTTGGATTCTGTCTATTTTTTCTGCTATTTCTAACTTTCTTTTTTGTGTTTCTATATTGTTGATCCTTGCCCAATGTTTTAGCTCTCTCGCCAGGGCTTTTAGTTTAGTTTCCCAAACATAGTTAGTTGAGCCATTAATTGGTGTTGTCCACACTTTAGTTATGATTTTTTTGACTTCTTCTCTGTCGTTCCACGTGGAGCTGAATCTGAAAGGAATTGGGCCAAGATTATCTAACTTCCCAAGGGTGATAGCCATCGGTTTGTGATTTGATGCTATATTGTGGATGATTTCGGATTTTATCTCACTGAACTCATTGGAAACTTTGTCTTGTATTAGGAATTTGTCCAATCTTTCCTTGATGTTATTTTTCCCAATTATTTTGTTGCTCCATGTGTACTTTCCATTGCTAGGAGGCAAGTCCATTAATTTGTATGCTTCAATAATAGATTCTAACATTTCCCTATAAGGGTCAGCGTTGTATTTTCCATACCAAATTGAGATCTCCTCCTATGATTATGCCTCTGTTTTGGTCTTGCATAAGATGATTTTTTAGGGTGGACCAATAGACTTTCATGTCCCTGTAATGGTTTGAGGCATAAATATTTATAATGCAATACTTCTCTTTTGTTTTTTTGTTTTCCATTTCTGTTTTTATCCAATGCAACTCTTTTTTTTGCTGAATGAGCTCCCAATTTTTAGTTTTCCATGGTGTGCATTTCCTCTTGAGGCTCCGGTCGCTGGGATTGAGGTTCTATTTCCTTTCATTTGCCTTTGTCTCTTGGAGCATAAAGATATCAGGTTTCTCTAAAGTTATGATATCTTTCATTGCCTTAATTTTTGGCATACTTCCCATTCCTCTGCAATTCCAAGAGATTAGTCATTATCACTTGATGTTAAGGGTTGAGGGACCTTTCCCTCTGTTAGGGTGGGCGGTTTTCTCCTTATTTTTTTTCAAGAAAGTGGCCATAGGTTGTTGGGTTCCCAGAGCCATTTCTTTTGCTACTGTTTCATCTCTAATTTCTCTGTTAGTTTTTCTGTCTGTCCTTTTAGGGTGGTTGTGAGAGGAGAGGAGCTCTTTGGAAAGGGTGCGAGTGATTATGGGATCAAAGGAGGAGGGGTGAGGGCTTTGGGAGGGGATAGGCGAGGTAGGGGAGGGGTTAGAGGGGAAGGGAAGAAGAGGGGGTGACGAAGGGGTAGGGGAGGGGAGATCATGGTCTGCAAGAGAGCCAAAGGGATTAGAGACCAATAGGTCCGATAAGGGGGGAGGGATAGAAGACGGAGGGAGGGGAGCTAAGGGAGAGGGGGTGTCTTGAGATGAAATAGGCCTAGAAGGGAAGGATGGCAGGGAGAGGGGAGTAAGGTCGCTGAAGAGGGAGGAAGATTGGAAACAAAAGAGGTTTTGGGTTTGGTTGCTAACTTTTTCTTCTTGACCTGCTCCCATTTCGGTTCCTGGTTTTTTATTTTTTTGTTCCTTGATTTTTAGTACATCTATTTGCAAAATGACCATATTCATGACATACCTTACATTTGAATGGTATTTGTTCGTAGTCTAGCTGTTGGATGTGAACCCAGTTATCCACTTTGATCTTGGCTGCTTCCAGAAGTCCTTTCCCTAGATCTACTTCTACACATTCTCGCGCAAGCATGCATGTTTTCCTTTGGCTCGCTTCTGTCAATATATTTCCCCAAAACATTCCCTATTGCTTTAACATATTCATCTCCCCAACAATGAAGAGGAAGATGAGGGAGACCCACCCATATTGGAACTGCATTAGGCACATCCAACTCTGGATCGAAGTCCGGAGTCCATCTGTTGAGATAAAGCCCTCTTGAAAGTATGAAGTATGGTCCATTTCTGAAGATTAATTCCCTATCCTCTTTCGTTTCAAAGTGGAAGGTAAAGTATCATTTTTTTTCGCAAAATCTGATGGATATTTTTCCCATGATAGATGAGGCCCATTTTCTTTCTACCCATTTGAGGACTGAACGTGGAGAGGGCCAGAGACCTGTGAACTGACCCACCAAACCTTGCTTAGAGAGAGACAGAGCTGCACGATGAGGAAGAGCAGGAGGAAGGTTTATTTCAGGCATGTCATTGATCTTATTAACAAACTTTGATATGGACGGTCTAGGATGAGACGGTCCCAAGGAGGAGAGCAGTGAAGCGAAGGCTTCCGCATTTTATCCCAGCTGTGCTGAAGTTCCTGCAGATGGGATAGGGATCGAAGCACCCTCAGGAGGAGGCTCCGCTTGATCCATCACATACCAGGTGAGGGCTGAAAGCCCCGAGAGCAGGAGGCCTCGAGAGTCGAAGGAGGAGGTCGCTCACAGAGTTTGAAAATGTTTGCTTCCACATTTTCTCCCCACTTGAAGTTCTTGCAGATGGCATAGGGATCGAAGCACCCTCAGGGGGAGGCTCCGCTTGATCCATCACGTACCAGGCGAGGGCTGAAAGCCCTGGGAGAAGGAGGCCCCGGGAGCCGAAGGAGGAGGTCGCTCACAAAGTTTGAAAATATCTGGGTGGGAGCAGAGCACGCTCAAATATCCACAGAGCATTAATTGATATTAGTATAAGATAAACATTAATATTCATCAACACCATTCAAGAATGCAAATATTAGAGACAATAGACAATTTTTTGGGTGGAAACTCCTCTGGGACAAAAGCCACCAAACGCTTCTTAATATTTGTCTTTAAAAAGATTTACATCAAGTTTTCAGTGCCAATTGAAGGAGGCTCCAACCCCTTAATTTACAAGGTCCAACTTGTATGATGCTCCTATGCCCTGTTTACCAGTTGCAACCGGAAGGACGCTTCAACGCCTTAGTTTTCAAGCTCCAACCCGATGAATGCTTCAACACCTTATTTACAAGCTGTTATTGGACAAACGCTCCAACGCCTTGTGTAGGCTACAACCTACCCTAGCATCACCTTGTTGCCCTGAACTTTTCTCAGGCTCCAACCTGAAGGAGACTCCACTCTCTTGCCTTGCACCACCTTGCGACCCCTTGATTCGTTGGCGTACCATGTTTCACAATTTTCAGATTGGATCCACCTGTGCTTGATACAAAATAAATCACAATACAACTTCTACTTAATGATCAAGATCAAAACTCTACTCAACTGTCTCTCTACGATAAAACCAACGTTCTTAACTGCTCAGTACATCATGCTGTTTGTGCTCAAACTACATCAACTTGTCATAGAAGCATTTAAAACCCTAGTAGTTGAACAACCAAAATTTGACCAATGCACAACATCGATACACTCTCATTGCCACTACTGCTGCTATACCAAACCAACTCTGCCAAATACCCTATCATAATCAACTCTATGCTGCTTCAATTTGAGATATGAAATCCTCTGCTCAAGAACTGCAATACATCATGTTGTTATAAACTGTGTAGGGTCACTTCAACAATATGATCATATAGTAACTCTTACAACTTTTGATCCAATGCCGCAACAAACCCTAACTTTGCCGCTGACATACAACATTACTATCATAAGAGATACCGACACTATCTTTCATTAGGGTCATTGTTATGTGAAGTCAAAGTCAATGGCATATCACCAAATTATTGTCAAATATTGTCTCACTGTTACAACTACACAAGATTACTATAGTCTTTAATCAACAAAACAGTGAAATGGATCCCCTTACTATAGAAACCATGGTGAAGGTTGCTCAACTGTCATCAAGGTCATACAATACTATCAAGCATATGACATATTACTTCAATACTCAAAACACCACAATACTCTCAAGACAATCCTTCTCAAGGTATAATTCTGCAAGTACTTGTTACCACTAGGTTCACAATCATATCAGTGTCATAATAGTTCATTGTCATTATTGTTAGAGTGTTTCTGTCATATACCACAGATCACTGTTATATGGATCTCAATCACACATTAAATGTTGTGTCACACATATCACCATCACATAAGGTATCTTAGCACATCAAAGGTTATCGATATCATTGTATAGGATTTCAAGCAACACAATGATATCTTCCAAGTCATTTACACAACACTGTCATATAGATACTATCAAGAGGCATTGCCATATTAGGTCACACGGTCCCAATTTGTCACTGCTTAAGCCAAGACTTACACACACACACACATTATATATAAGATGATTGTAAGTGTACATGTCACACAACAAGATCACTGCCTTCTCAAGGTTATTGACAAGTTTTACTTTTTTATCACTGTTGCAACTCCTATATTTCTATAGTATGTCGCATACCTCTGTTCTTGAGAAACCCTTGTCCCATGCTTCAATACTTGCACACAAGTCAGCTTAGTTCCTTCTTGGGAGACCTATATATTTATGAACCAAGATCTCCATGGCTTCTGAATAGTGTCATAATCTGTTGTAGGAACCTCTGTTATTGCCTCAACAAACCTTGATAATTACAGAATCAAAGCATTGTTTTGATGCTTATAGAAGGCTGAAATGTTTATGAATTGTACTATTCACAACAGATCCATAAGGTGTTGGTCTTTGGAGCCTACTTAACCACAAAGAAGACCCAACACTGTTAAAAACTTAGTGCCTTAAAGAGAGTTGAGGGTCATTGTTTGGAGACCAGTGACATTAAATGAAATTTATGCCTAGACTTGCCTTTACCAATCATAGTTCCACTGTTTGATTACAAATATGGCCGTGGATACTCCCTATTCGTTCATTTTTGCCAAGAAGCACTAGGCCACAGGAGATGCAGAGGTAAATGGTAGATCTAGCCCTAGTGGGCTACTTGCTTATGTTTATAATTTGATAAGAATGCTGCAAGAATAGAATCCTTTGTTGCTGGTACAAATCCTTATGTTTGCACAAGATTAGTGCCCTAAAGAGGGCCAAAGTAGCTGCTACAGGTCGTTACACTAAGGTGAGTCAATGTATCAGACCATAGATATGCAATAAAGTCTGTCCAATTACTTCGCTTCTGCTCAACACTTTATTATGAAAATTTGGAAACCCAAAACATGAGAGGCGACAACCCTATAATGACTAGTCCTTAGGAGGATTGAAGATTAATTTTATGCTTAGAATGATAAGCCTTAGAAGATCGAAACCATTTTGCAAGAACAAGAAATGAATCCCTTAAGTGCGAGCCAAAAACCCAATGCAAACCTTCTCTAAAACCCCCTTGTCTGATCCAATGTTACTCCACAGGGCAGATAGGATAATTTCAGATCACAAGATAATTCAATATATCATCATTCAAAAATGCATACATTGGAGGATAGAACGAGCCCTTTTTATAGATATGAAGGGGCTCTTAGGAGGCATTCAAAATCCATTTTTGGAGGGATATTTAAAATTTGAATTCATACTTTTGACACGAAAATTTTAATTTCAGTTTGACTTGGAAGGAAACCTTTTTTGTGGGAGGTCACCTGCCTTCGAGAAATAGAAATTTAATTTTTTTTTGAAGTCTAAGATACCTTGTATATATATAAAAAATAAACTTTAAGGCCTTCAAGAATTACGTGAACCTTAAAATTTGATGAAAGCCTATCATCCAGAGGATTGCCACATCAACTCCCTGTGGGGTTTTTTCCCACAAGATGGGTCCATCTTCAAATAGGCATAACGTACAAACCATTAGGGCTCTCGAGGCATGCCACACACCACCTTAATCATTTTGACGAGAAGAATCTAATGGTGATGATCTTGAGGTCAATTTCACTGCTCTTCCTCTTCAAAAACCATGACAAATTCAAGGCTACTAGGGTTTCCCACCATCCTTTGTTTGGAGCTTCCGACCGATGCAATCCAAACAAATATTGAGAGCGTTCATTAACATATGTTGGAATCAATGACAACACCATTCAACAACATGAACTTCCATAAACATAGAAGGTGGTTGAGCTCGATGAAGCTTGGATTCATGGCAAGAAAATACATGAGTCTCTCTATTGGAAAAATATAGAGCACAATTAGTTTGGCAGTGATACACATTGACATATGCAAACCCATGAATAGACCATCTTTTGAAGGAATGTTTTATGTTATGATATTCATGGATGATTACACTTGGAAAGTGTGGATTTTCTTCTTGGAGAAGAAATCAAAATCTTTTGAAATCTTCAAAGAGCATAAAACACTTTCTAAGAAGTAGAGTGGAAAATTTCCAAAGGCATTGAGGTCTAACATTGTGTTTTTTTTGTAAGTCGATTTTTTCTATTAGTTCAAATCAATGATACATCGTGAGGGGCTGCATGCCAAAAATATTTTGGCCTCATTCCTACTATATTTTTTGGCCAAAAGGCAATAACAAAACCACATGATAAAATAAATGAACTAGAGAACCACATACAGATGGCCCAAAAATACCAAAAAATCCCAAGAACTTAGAAGCAACTGACTTTCATTTCTGATATGGAGGGAGAGTCGGAGCTAGGTTGTCCTAATTATGGCATGATGATGGAGGTGGACTGAAGGCACAATGGACATGGCCTTCCATGTGCTCCAATCTTCCTTCTAGTCGCTCCCTTCTCTCATGAACGCTCTTTTGTTTGTGACGAAGAGAGGCTAGTTTGTGCATCATACGACATTGATTTTGTTGAAGGTCATTCATAAACCCAATAACCTCATTCCTGTCCTCATGTCTATCCCGAGCAAGCTATTCTAAGAGCAGTGTAATCTATTGAAGACATTTGTCCAAAGAGTTAAGGGGAGGAGGGGGGTTTAGGTTAATTATGCTAGGAGAGGGGACTTGATGCGACACTACCTCTTCCTCTAGGTCACAATTATCCCCAAGGTGGACTACCCCATGGCCCTACACCACGACGGGCATGACCATGTTTCCATTACATGGTGTCGAAAAAGTCAGAATAACACCGACTGTCCAGAAAATACCATCACCACTGAAACCAACGAATTACCACAACACCCTTGTCCTCAGAACACCCAGGGTAGTGAACACTGGAATAAAAAAAGTGAGACCCAACGTTGTGAAATCTGTTTCTCACACACAAAGACCAAAATCCTTCCCTAGCGTGGCCCTCACACTACTAGAACATAAACGTTATGCCCAAACACACTCGCCCACAAACATTATGCCCAAAAGCCTAAAATCTAGAGAGGGAAGGGTTTCTTTCCTTCTAGCCTCCCACACACACGACTCACTTTCAACATACCTAATTGAGCATGCCTAGAGCAATTCAATAGACTAGATTTAAATGTGCACACACCAACAGAACTAGCAAAGTCCAGTCTTAGCATAGGGTTTATGATGCTTACCAGAAGACATGAGCTCGATGCGAACTCCATTTGCTCCACTCTATCTTCTAAGCCTTGCCACTACGAGATCAGCCAGGCCACGAAAACGCAATGAATAGACTGGGGGAGCCACCTCGAGCTTGAATCCCACGTGCTTGCATTGAATCTTCGTGTTGAGTGTTACAACACCTTCAAAGTCAGCTTGAGATCCTTTGCAACTTGACTTAGCTAGAAGGGTAGGGGTTGGCATAGCCATAATGCCACCTTGCAAATTCAAGTACCCAAAATTTTCCACTACTTGTCATCCCATATCGTCATGCATCATTGAAATTTCTCTGGCCATTATTACCTTCATTGCCTCCATAGGCTTAAACGCGCCCTTGCGAGTGGATGGTGTATGACACGCTTCATTAAGAGTGACACCTTATGGGTGAGGAGGACGAGGCCCCTACCAATCCAACAATATTGTCAATTGTCACCTCCATTGGGGATAGCTCTGATAGCGTTGACAAATACATGTCCATTGAATTTGATCCATTTAAGAGGAAACGATATTAGGAGGCAGTGCATAAACTATACACACAGATTAGAGTTGCAAAACAAAAGAATCGTGTCATTCAAGACATGACATGTATGATCAAATTCAAATATTTTGATTGAAATTTTTGGGTTGAACCTTGCTATTGATGCAAGTCCAACTAAAACTGTTTGGAATGTCATCAGAGGAAGCGTAGAGTGGGTACAAGTCCAACATCAAACATTTGTGTTTGGAAGTGTTTGTTACATGCATGTTCCTAAAAAGCAACACAATGCAATAAATGTGTGTTCATGGGTGTGAGTGGACTTCTCTTGGTTATGAAGAACAATTGAAGGCATATCGATTGTGGGATTCGAGAATAAAATTTGGTAGAAATCGCATTGTATATGACAAAGTATGCATGATAGAGTTTAATAAGTTTGGTCATGTGCAAGATGTCAGATACTCTTGAAAATCTTGAATTTCTTGATTCCGAATTAAAGACTAAGAACCTATTACAATCCAAAGAACACCTTACTGGTTGGTGAAGATACATCAAGAGTTTGGTGCAAAACATAAAACCTTTGATGCATTGAACATAAAAAGACAAACAATTGAAGAGTGCACAAAAGGATAAAGTCGGCTTATAAAGAAACGAGCGTTGAAATTTCCTATCCTAAGCTAGGCACTGATCATTGAAGTTATTAGTGCATCTCAACCATAGACGTATGAATATGCAACAAAGAACGCTAGGAGGAGAGTCATGTAGTTCAAAATTGATAAGAAAGCAATGCATTGTCAATGGATCTTCAAGATTGATAAGTACGAGGTGTGTTTCATAGTGAAATGCTATTCACAAAAGGAAGGATTCAATTATAAAGCAACTTTTTCTCTTGTAGCTAAAATGACAATCATAAATATTGTGCTAGCTATTGCAACATGTTATAGATGGTTTATTTGTTAAATAGATGCCAATTTTTTTTTTTAAATGGGTGGATAGATGAAATTGTCTTCATGGAACAAGCTCCTAGATTTGTGATAAGGAGAATGCTTTCTATAAATAACGAAGTGTTGTATGGATTGAAGCAAGCACATAGAGCATGGTATACATGAATTGATGATTATATGAATGAAGTACAATTTTATAGAAATGTTGTAGATCCAAATATGTATGTAATGACTACTGCGTTTTTATGTTGATTTAATTTCGCTAGGTAATGTTAACTCTGATATTGAGGTAATGATGAAAGACATAATAATCTTTGAGATGTTTGGTATTAGAGTATGAAAATTATTCTTTTGGTATGAAAGTATGTCATGATTGATTATACTTTTTCTTATATCCATTAAATTATGCCATGAATCCAATCAAGAGATTCCAAGTGGAAAATTGTAACCTTGGCGACACAACAACAAATAATGGAGAAAAGCTAATCAAAGATGAAACAAGGAAACCAATGTGCATAAAACAAAGGTAAGTTGATCTACCCAAGGATTCATAAAATGGTTGGATATATGGAAGATCTCATTAGAGAATAGAAAAAAATTGCAAAAATATTTGAACAAAAAATGAATTTGGGATTGAAATTTTCATAGGTCAAAGATAATTTAAATTTAATTTGATTCAAAATTTTTATTCGGCCCAATGCATGGGCCACAGGGAATCAACAAGTTGATTTATGTTTCCTTACGGTTCCTTTATTGGAGTAGAACGAAGCAACATGCAATTGCTTTATCTTCAACATATGCATAGTATAGATGTGCATTGCATGTGATACACAAATTTTGGCTTAGGTGATTGCTTTCGATGATCAGTTTGGCACAATAAAACCTAGTACTACAATTTGTGACAATTAGGGAACTATACATTGTGGGGATAATGTTTCACCATTGATGTAATCACATTGAAAGACTTGGACACTGCTGAAGGTATCTACATGAAGAAGATCAAATTCAAATTAACCATTGTTGTACCACTAAATGAGTGGATGATATATTTACAAAACCACCAAGGAAAGTTGTCTTTGAGAAGCCTATAACAATGCTTAGATCGAAAAATAATGTTTTTATATCAAGGGGAAGTGTTAGAAATGGTGATGGCTTGTGAATTTTTTTTCTCCCTTTTTTGTGTAGATTTGTTGAGAGAGCAAAGATTGATGAAATTAATAGCATAAAGGTTTGTTGCATCACACGTGTGGCTAATTCATAACAACATGGACCTTGATACATCATCATCTTAGAAGTTAAGTGCCACTGGCTTTGGTATGCTTGATTGTATTGTTATGAATTGTAAACAATTTTTTTGTTCGTGGTAAATTTGATATTTGGAAGCAAGCCCCGTCATTCTTGATCTTGTAAATCCTTAACAAAAAATTATTAAGACAATGATAGTTTGACATAATGATGCTTAATCATTATAATACTTTTAGGTTCAAATGTGTGACATATAAGAAATTCAAGAGGATTATTATTGATCTTGGTAGGTTGAGATTAAGTGCTAGGTTTTTGGAGCCTATCATATAACTGTATGATTTTTGAAACATATCATATAATTGTATTAGTGATCTCCCTATTAAAGGAGATATACTGTGCTACAAGTCTCACATTGTGAGTCATTTATTGATTGAACCAGAGTGGTGTAAGTGATGTAATTGAGATTGATGCCCAAGAGACATTGATGTGCCTTGGTGTAGCTCCACTGTACATGTAGTTTTGAGTTAATGGCCACTGACTATTTTGTCATTCTCTTGCGAAATATTCCATTGTGATAGGTGGTAAACATATATAATTGTGATGCATTTAATTTCATCATATGAAATTATTCGTGTTAGTGTATGCAAGTATACTTACATAGTTGTAGAGATTTTGTTAACTTTCTTGAGGACGGTGTTCATATTGAACTAATATGTGCTAAAGTAGTCCACGTCTGTTGCAAAACGAATATTGATGTAATGTATTTTGCATGTTCACAAATATGTTTGTACATTGTTGAACGACATTGTGTACCGTAAAAGTATTGGTATCAAGGATGTTAAAATATAAAGGTTGGATTTGTTTGTCAAAGTACGAAACACATGATAACCTTTGTCCATGGAAAGAATGAAGTTGTACAAACTTAAATTCTATGTGCAACTAGGGACATTGCTTCCTATGCTTCCTAACAATAAGATACCACAATATAGTTTATATGCCTTGGTTCATAACCAATCCACTCCTTAAAAAATTACAAACTATTTTTAAAGGGTATAGGTGCCAAACTATTTATATATTATCCATTATGAGAAGTTTTCAACCTCATCTTGTTTGGCAACCCTCATTACCCATTTGGCACAATGGGTTGGAACTTGTTTGTAGACATTTGTAATACCCTTTCATATTTAGTTTTAAGCCAAATTCTCATTTTACTCCTACACACTTTAAAAGTGCTTTAGATTTTGTAATGACACATTTATATAATCATGACACGAGGTAAAAAACACACAAGCGATACAAATTTAGTTAAAAACTAAGAATACTAAAGAGCCTTTTGAAAATATTCTTTATTTTTAAGATCACAGAATTTTACTAGAGACGTGTGGCTCAACACATCTCATGATTAGATCCAAGACTATATTTATAAGAATTAATAATCCATGACATTGGGAATGTGAGCAAATTCTATGGTTTTCTATAAAATCTCCACATTGGAGGCCAAGTAATAAGTGTGAGTAACTTTCAACTACAACTTATTTCAAGCGAATGGTGACATACTAACTTGTAACATAGACATGCTAATTTTTTTGTGGGAGAGGAGATTCATTTATTGGAAAATGCTTCTAAAAAAATAACCAAAGGAATTAAATGCTTATTGGTGATGTTGAGTCACCAACTGCCATAGACAACCTTCTTTGGTACACTGGGAGTTTCAACAATGGCGTATTTATTGGGGTAATTGAAAACACTATTTGACATGTTAGTCACCACAATCTACCCATTATCAGTGGGAAGATATTGATGATGACATGGTATTACTATTCACCTCTATAAAGGAATGTGTTGAGATAGATTCCCATGCTATATTGTTTGGGGTGTAGGTGCAATTGTTGTATTTCCAATTGTACGTTGTGTTGAAATGTTGTATATGTCCATTGCACTGTTATACTTAATGAAACATTTATTAGGGAACAATATTATAATGTGAACAATATCTATTATTTTCTTTGTTCAATTGTTTGACAACATGAATCTATGAAAACCAAAAGCTCTGCCCACCCTCTCCATTAGATAAAAGGACAAATGAGGGCGCTCTCTACCTGGAAGGGGACACTCCTTCGATGTCCTTTACAAAACTGAGGACTCACAATCAATAGCCAATATGAAAAAATGTGTGAGTGCTAAAATCTTTATTGTTGTTGCTTAAAACTGTGTTCAACAACATGTTTGTTTTTCTTGGTTAGTAAAGTTGAATTAGTTATTGGGATTAGAGTGTGTGTCATCACATTCTAAACCCATATAACATTTAACATAGGATAAGTCCTTGGTTGATCCATATTTAAACAGGAACACAACAAAATACAGAGATAACCATATACACAAAGATGCACCGGAAATAATACTTCTTTTCATTAATGTAAAATACTGAAATATGCTTACAAACAGAAATAGAAATAAACTAGCTAGGGTGATGGTAGCTTATCTCTGAGAAGAGATGTGGTGGCTACATGCCTCTGAACTGTGTTACAATGAGGCT
>APFE030839975.1:102404-129995 GCA_000404065.3 Pinus taeda
CAAAACGGCTTCGAAAGTTCAGGACCCGAAAAACTGCTAAAAATAGTAAATTGTGCTACAATTACGGAAACTAAAAAACTGAAAGAGACAGTTGTGGGGGTCCATGTGGGATAGGTGGGTGTCCACCAACATCCACCTGGATCATTGGTTGAATCTTGGTCATGATAGGTTGAAGTCTAGTAAATTTTTTCCTTGCCTAGTTAGATAATTGGGTGGCCTGCAACACAATATATGGGGAGAATGTAGTTTGTGGGGTGTTAGGGTTATTAATATCCACATATTGGTCAAGATAGGTTGAAACCTATTGAATTTGATTCTTGTCTATTTAGGTAAATGAGTGGTCTCGAAAACAATATATGGGGAGCATGTAGGTTATGGGGTGTCAAGGTCAATGAGATCCAAGTCTTGTGTTTTATGGGTAAGTGGGATTTGGTCTCTGGTTACAACAATAAGATGCTATTATAATTTGTGTCTTAGACATGCAATAACATGACATTGAAATTGCGTTACATTTGCATGTTTGGAGAATGACACATTTATTGGGAGTAATGTATGATTTATCACATGAATGGAAGTTAAGAATCCTATTATGGTAAAGGAAATTCCTCTACTCTCTCTCCTCTCTCTCTCTTTCCACTCTCTCTTCTCTCTCTCTCTCAACTCTCTCCCGTTTATTATATATATACCATATAACACATACATATATATTTTAATTCAGAGAATTCACATCGAATCATACCTCATCGATTGAAAGTTGTGGTTGGTCATCATTGAGAAAAACTTAATTGGCATGATGACGAGTAAGCTAAAAAATACACATATATGGTAATACTGAATCCAAATGATGCCATATTACATTGGGTCTACGCATTCAAGAATACAAGGGAGTTATGCGAGGCTCTTATAAAAATAAATTAGAATGAAATGAATACTTACCCATAACATCATTATACTCATGCGGGAATGGATGATAGAGGTGACATGATGATACACTTGGATAATATAAACAAATTAGTGGAGTAATTTCCATAGGCTAATTTTATGTATTTATAAAGGAACAAGTGGACACAAATTTGGAAAATCAAATCGATCACGTGAAATTGTTGTCGTTTCACTTGTAAAAATAGAATCTTTCAAAATGAATAGTTTGATTGGTTGGTTGTTACAATAAGAGAGGAGGTAGACCATTTTAATCATTGAAGTGTGGATTCTATATTTATAGAAGAATTCCACCACTCATTTTAGTGGGTTCAACAAAGTAAAGTGGTAGGTGAACATATATCATCTTCTAGTACTATGAAAGGAAAGGGCACATGAGCAAGTGTCACGATTAATAATACAAGATTACTTGGGGAGGAAGATTACTATGTTATCTTTGATTAATGCATTTGTAGGTGATATGTAGCCATTCAATCTGACTTCATCCCCTTAAACATAGTCTAGACAATAATGCATTGTCCCCTATAGATATCGAAGCACATGTTTTGTATCCACCCAATTCACTCTGATAGGCTCCACCATGAATTGACTAAGAATGTTGACAACAAAATATATGTTTGGCATAGTGTTGACTGGATATATCAATGAACAAATCAACTAACAATAAGTTGTGGGATCAACCAACTCGGACTCAGAAGCACAAAGCTTCTTCCAATTGGTAATCAAGCATGGACACGGGCCTACATTTTTCCATATGAAATCTCATCAAAATGCTTTTTTTGCTCTACTTGATCCAAGTCTTGTGACCTCCTCAAGGCTTTATTCTCCTTAAATATCACATCCTGCCTCACAAAAACCTTCCTCTGTGAAAGAATATATATGTGATAGGCTTTGGAGGTTTCACTGCACCCCACAAAAACACCCTTCTTAGTTGTGGGTTCTAGCTTTGTCCTCTTATCCTTAGGGACATGTGAATAAATTAGGCACCCAAAAATCTTAAAGTGCCCAATCTGAATCTTCTTCCCATAAAAAGGGGTCTTTCTCCCCAACGCTATGTGGATTCCTATTCTGCAAATGCACTGTAGTGTTACAAGCCCCATCCAATTGAAAGAAAGGTATCCTTTGATCATGAAGCATGGATCTTGCTGTGCCAACTATGGTCCTCTTCTTCCTCTCTGCAACCCCATTCTATTGTGGGTTGTAAATAAATTTCATCTCCCTTTGGATGCTTGCTCTTGCACATAAGTCTTTCATCTCATTGGAGGTATGCTCAGCCCCATTTTTGGACCTCAACACCTTTATCTTCTTTCCTATTTGGTTCTCCACAAGAGCCTTAAACTCTTGGAACCTCTTGAAGACCTAACCCTTGGTATTCATGAAGAAAATACAGGTCTTCTTGGAGAAGTCATCAATAAAAGTGACATAGTACTCATATCTGCTCAGTGATACTGAAGACATAGGACCACACACATCATAATGAACCAAGTCAAGTATTCTTGCTGTTAGCAGTAAATTTCTGAGCATAGGTGCCAAACATATACTCTTTACAGTTGGTGATAGATCCACCTAACAATAAAGAGAAAAAAATAAAAATATGCTGGAAAACCCTATAATAGTTAGCAAGACTTTCACATTTGCAAGAAAGACGTCAGAGAAGACTTGTAAAACAACTCACAAATACTAAAAATACATGCCAAAAAATCATAACGAGGAATCCAACAGAAAGAACTTGATTTTTGTTGATGATAACACTTGGTGGAGTAGAACATAGATTCGGGTCTTTATTGTCCTTCTCCATGGGAAGGTCCTTTTGTGTCCCTCTGCTTCAAGTGGTGTCTCTTCTATCCCTTCTTGGTCGCAAATGGGTGATGAAGAAAATTCGCTGAACTCATTGTGGAGAGCTCGAGATCAATGAGAACAAAGTGACAACAACGATAATGATCATTTGTAGAGAGTGAGGGAAAAACCCTTCTATTTATAATAAAATAGTAGGATCGATCTTGATCTATTCAAACAATAAAATATTATTAGACCAAATCAAGATCTAACCATTATGAGTATTTTATTATATTTAATAGAGGAAAATATCAATGAAATAGTAAAAAATATTTATTTAGTGAACTAGCTCAAAAGATAATGATTAATTGAGTTAATTAAGGAAACTGGTTAAAGTAATTAGTAAATAATTTTTCTATTGATTACTTTAAGGAGATATGCTCAAGGGGAGTTAGAAATAATTGCTAATTAGTGTTTTAATAATCATTTCATAGGAGAAATGTGTGAAGATTAGGTTCATTTATTTTGACGGCCTTAGGCCTTTCAAGTTTGGCTAATGGATGCTTAATGATCATTTTCAGGGAGGTTAGGGGATAGACAATGTGTTTTATGGTAGTAATTTGTGCTTCAAAAGGCCGTTACAAACATAACACAATGAATATATGTCTATTGAGGTTGAATTTGAGATTAGTTGGTAGGATATCTACAAAGATTTGGGCTTTACGGTATATTTAGTGGGGTTTTAGGTTGGACTCCAATGCTACTTTTTTTTGAATGAATGGGAGGTTATTTTAATGTTTCAGAACACCCACTTTACCATATATTGCCTGAAGCTATTGTGACCTACGAGCGATTTGCTCCTCCTTGACCACTAATTTTGGCTCAACACTGGTATGTCAAAGGTCTTTAGGCCCGTCTGGCATTCTTGGTCCATTGCAGGTTATGTTGTTTCTTGGTAAGGGAATTCATTGGGGGTCCTAGTGTTAGCCGTTACATTTTTGGGGGTGGCATGTACTAAAGGTTTTTCATATGTATGATAACATTAGTGATGTCTAAAGGTTCCTAGCTATTTTTATAATGCAATCCCTCTTTCTTAATTCTGTAGAGGTGGTAAATATATCACACATGTATTTTATAATATTTCATTAATTCCATTGGCCAATTTGTTGGTCCAAATGATACTTTTGGATTATCGTATATTGTGGTTGATCTAAATACGTATTTATGGGTTTATAGGGTCAAGCCTATACTATCATCGTCATCCATCTGTCTTTGCATGGGTCTATTTTTGGCATTTCTTGGGGTCAAGGATTGCTATGGTGGATGAGGTGGTGGTGGGAGATACTTTCATCCATGCAACATTGAGGAGTGTTCAATACCTTTCTATATATTCAATCCTGAAATTTTAGCGAAGGAATTTTCGACTGCGAAAAATTTCTTTGTTGGGTCGTCGAGTTTCCTATAGACAGTGTTTAGCAGGATTACATGATTTCTCCATTTTTTAGATGGAAACATGTGTTAAGTGGGGCTCGTATTTCCTAGTATATGCAGGGATGTGGAGGCGGTATGGGTTGATATCGTGACTTATTCCATTCTTCATTGTTTCTTGGGATATTCCTGTTGATGTTTCCTAGAAAGCGGTTTGGGGACTCATCATTTGGGGGCGTCGTTTTACATTAGGGTGAGTTTATATTTTAGGGGGTCACCTTATGGTAGATTATTTGGATTTACCCCTGGATTTCTTGCCGGGGTTGGAAGAGTTAGTTGAGGTTATAGTAGAAATTGAGATAAACACCAGGGGGAAATCAAGATGTCCCTATTGCGTGTCTTCACAAAATGTTTTTTGAGAGAGATTGACACATTGCTGTGCTTGGACATATGGGGGATAGTCAAGAATGTTGTGCACATTTACCTGGACCAAATCCACGATGTTCACGAATTTTTTTTTAGTAAGGTCGTTGATGAGTCTCATCAATAGTTACATTTTGAAGATTAATATGCCACCCTCCAAACTTAAAACTATCCTTCTCTTGCATTACTTCACATTTTTTGTTATATTTTCTTAGTAAAAGGAGTAAAAGGTGTTTGTCATAGTATGTGGCCTAACGTGGTTTAATTGCAGGAAAATGAAGCATTTTTGAGTTTATTACGATGCAAGGGCTTAATGGAGACAACTAGGAGAGAATCTAGGGGGTTTTTCCACCTCCTTAACTCCCTAAACTTGGCTTGGGATCACCATATCCTCTCTAGCCAGTTCGAGTTCATTGGATACTGAGTGACTCCTAGTCCAAGTAACGATCAAGAAGGACAATATCCACCATTTTCAAGATCAAGGAGGGAACCATTCCTACTTTCAAGGGAGATGCTTCAACTACCCTTTTGTATAAATAAACTAGAAGAAGAGCTCATTAGGGTTCCAAGCTTGACATTGTTATTTTCAACTTTTATGTGATGTATTAGACCTGCACTTTTTGATAATGAGAAGTTAGATTTTAAGCTACATCTGAGTTAGTTTTAGAGATTTGAGACCCTTGGGTATGGGCCTAACCCAAAGGATTTTGTCCCTCTTCTTCTACTGATGTTTCTTCTTGATTCCAAGCAATTCATATTTTCTTGCATTTTAGTAGAAATTAACCTATAAAATCTTGTGGTTGCAACCTATACATCATCTCTCTTCTGGGAGAATGAGTGGAAGGATTCACAATCACAACCCAAAAAGATTGTGTTTATGATTTCTTGGAAATATATTAGTGTTAGTTGTACTGTTTTACATTTTCTTTCTATATTTTAGAAGTTAGTTTAGTCATTGGATCAATGGTATTACATGAATGAGATATCATTTAAATTCAACTCATCTTTTCCATCATAAGTTATTTCATTTTTTAAATGATAAATGGATGCATGCATGTGATTGATTGCAGTGTTGATCGATCTGCAGAGAATGGAACCTTCACCAATTCCATCATGAGCTCTTTCATCTTCTCCTTCCACCTCCAAACTCTCTCCCAAAAGCCCTATTTTATAAGTTACTACTATGCCTAGGTCACCAATATCACTCATCCTAGTGCAAGATAGGCCTCTGAGAGGTCCAGAGCTTGGCTAGGGGCTCAAACCAAACTCCTTTAATATGCTTCAACTACTATCACCCTCTCCATACCCTCAAGCCAATAGTTTCACCTTCAAAAACCAATCGAATGCCCTCCTGCAGCAATCACGTATATCAAACCTGTAGCAACTTTTTTCTTCATCAGTTTCGACCCCTACTGCAACTTTGAATTAGAATATATGCATAAAGACCCCCAACTATGATAACATGATCAGGGAAAGCTTCTAAGCCACTTAAAACCTTCCTTGTCTTCACTGCAAAAACATAGTAGAGTTAGTTTCTTTATCATGCAAGTAGGTTATTGATTTATGAGCTAGTATGCACTAGGTAGTTCTACCTGCAATTCTGATTGATAGTTTGATGAATTAATCAAGACAAATTAGTTTCCTTTCTGCAAGTAGATGAGGTAATTAGATGATTTCTGCAAGATAACATAGCTTCATTTCTGCAAGTAGGTTAGCCTTTGTCTTTTCATGAATTGAGTAGTTAGGGTTTTATATGTTGAGTTAATAGAATTTCTATTTTCATAGCTAGAAGCAATTTCCAATTGTCCTTTTATCAAGTTTTCATTCTAATTTAGTAGGAATCCTTGCTGTGCATATAGCAATGTCACCTCAAAGTTTGTACGAACCCCAGGTTGATAATTTGAGTTGAGGAGCCCTTGGGAGTTACAACATGCTTGGTGAAATACCAGGTCTCACCACTTTTTGGCATTGTTTCTTGGGAGGTGTCTAAGTAGATGTTGTTTATGCTTAAGCATTGTTTTATGTTTTGCATACCTTTTTTGAAAAAGTAACATTTTTTTTTCTTTCATGCCTCGTAAGAGTAGGGATAATCAAGGAAAATTCTTACCAAAAACCCCCACACCCTCAAACAATCAACCTTCACTCTTATTCTATGACTGGAAGCTTTCCTCTTTGACTACAGGGGAGTTAGAAGACCCTCTAGGTGAGAAACCTGCAATTTTTGAAGAAAATATTGGGGAAGAAGAAGAACCCACTTCACCTACTCAGACTATGGCTGAAAATAGGGACAATGAGGTTTTCCCTATCATAGAGACCAATGGAGAGGCTAGAATGAAGAATATAATCCCTACTACCCTTCCAAACTTCCACGGCTTAACCTATGAGGATCCTGATACCTTCATGTTTGAATTTACTGTTGTTTGTAGGACTTATGACTATGCCTCTAATGAGCAGAAGTTGAAGTTATTACCCTCTACCTGAAGGATGAAACCTTGCACTGGTTTATAGGTTTGCTTGGGGGTAGAATCACTACCTGTTCCCAAATGCCACAAGAATTCAATAAAAATTACATGGAATACTGTAGTTATAAAGAAACTAAGGAATAAATCTTTAGGATGACACTTGGAGACTATGAGGAGTGATTTCAACTCAGTTATAGGAGGGCCAGCTGCACCCTTGATCATGAATCACTCAAACTAGTTCTTCTTTGAGGAACCAGGGAAGACATGTTGGAGATCCTTAACATGTTGTCTGGTGGAGATATCTATCAATTATCCTATGATGACATTAAAATTGTGTTCAAGAATCACTCTAGGGCTGCTAGAAAGAAGGGTAGGGTTAGTGAAGGTTTCATCAATTCCTCTCCATCCACATCCATTAAGAATGAGATAGGCATCATGTTGGAGGATTTCAAGAGTGACATGCTGCATACCTTTTCACTGCAAATGGATACCATGCAAATCAAAATAAAGCAGGAGGAGGCAGAAAGGGTACTAGATATTTTTTCCCAAGATGCACCAAAATACATCCTAGGAACGAGTGCCCCTTAAATGTCATAGAGGTCTGTCTAGTCTGTGAAGAAAATCACGCAACATAAAAGTGCCCTTGTTTGGTAGGTTTAAAAGTTGTATGTCAAGGAGCATAAGGGGGGTTAGAGCAAATTTGTTTCATCAATCAAAGAAGATCGTAAGGGCCTAGTCCATATCAACAAGGCACGCAAGGTGCACACTATTCTTATTATTATCCAAATCAAAATACACCCTTGCAACCTTGGTACTTTTCCGCTCACCCATCCTAGTCCACACCACCTTCTTGGCCTTATGCTCCTCCATATACTCCTTAACCTGTCAACCATCCTTCTCAGCCATATCCACCCCAATCTTCTCAATGGGGCAACCCATCACAAGGGTGGAGGCCTCAAGTTAACCAACCTCCTGCTCTACTACCTCCACCCTAATATCAACCACATATCACTCATCCTACTCCACCTAAGCAACCTCAAATTTCTGCCCAACCAAATCTGAACCTGAACAATAAGCAAGCACAACAGGTCTATAGTGGAGAGACATCTTATCCTGCTTATGCTGTGGAAATCCAGGAGATCAACCTTCGGTATGGGAGGGTGATTCTAGATAACCACCCAACTTCTCCACATGAAGAGATTGAAGGAGAGAAGGAAGAGAGTGTTCCTCAAGTCAATCCACCTCCTTTTCCTGAGAGGTTGATCCACCCTAGCTAACATGCCCCAGAAAAGGTTGAACTTTTGGGAGAATTGAATAATTTGTGTTAAAATACCCCTTTTCTAGGCTATTAAAGATGTTCCTATCTATAATAAGCTCGTCGAGAAGAAATGTTTCAAACATCATAGGAGAATAAAAAGAGACACCCCCACCATAAACGTTGTTGGGAAGTTAACATATTTGATGCTTGGGAGGGTGATCTTCCTGAAATATCTAGACCTTGGAAGCCCTGTAGTAGATGTGCACATTGATGGCCTTATAGTCCCTAAAACCCTGATTGATCTTGGGGTTGCAATCAATGTGATGACTAAGGAAACAATGCTAAAGCTAAACCTCCAAGGGGCTTTGAGAAAGACCACCACAATGCTGCAACTTGCAGACAGATCCACAGTAGCTCTTGAGGAAGTTGTTGAAGATGTTACGATCTCCATTGAATCTTGGGAGTATCCTACTAATTTCTTGGTTCTCTAGCCCAAAACCAAGTTTAGTGGCTATCCTCTCATCTTGGAAAGGATATGGGTAGCCACTTCTGTTGCTTACATTAATTGTAGGGTTGGGAACATGACCATTAAAAATGAACATTTGTCTAAAAAATTGGTATTGTATCCTCCTACTTAACCTTCTATTGAGCATGAATTACCCTTGTGTCTAGAAGAGGAGGAAGAAGATTAAATGTATCACACCAGCCCCCACCCGATATGCACTCTGGAAATCATTACAAGAGGGGGGAAACTTGATGAAGATGATCTCATTGACCATATCTTTCAGAATCAACCTACCACTTCCATACCCATTAATGAGTTGATAAAAGGATATGAGAGTAATCCTTGGGCTGAATTATGCCCTATTGAATAAAGTCCAGACCATGTCAATATTGTAGAGTTTGGCCCATCTAGAACCTTAAATATCAACCCTTCTCTCTTAGCCAAACATGAAGAACAATTGTGCAAAGTGCTGAGGCAACACCTGGATTCTTTCACTTGGGACTATAAGGAAATGAAAGGTGTGCATCCCTCAGTCTGTACTCACCATATTTACATCAAGGAGGGATGCAAGCCTGTGCACCAACCCCAGAGGAGATTGAACCCAAATCTTAAGGACAATATGAAGGAAGAATTGCAAAAATGATTGGATGCATGGTTCATATACTCTATTTCAGATAGACTTAAGTGGGTGTCACCTCTTGTGTTAGTTCCTAAGAAGAATGGGAAGTGGAGGATCTATGTAGATTACCGGTAGATCAAAAAGGCTACAAAGAAGGACCATTTTCTCTTTTCCTTCTGTTATCACTTAAGAAATCTAATGCCAAAATTTCTCATACTAGCTTGATGGTAAAGGTCAGTGTTAGTCTAAGTTGATTTCATTTTTTTCCCTAGAGTCTGAGTCTTAGGAGGTCGTGAGTCAAGCATGCATTTTTATCTACCACAAATCCTTTTAGGTAATTGCATAGTGCATGTAACCTTTCTAAAGTGTTTTCACAACGCATTAAATCTATTTAGCAGTTACGCAGCGCAAAAGCCCAATTAGGTGTTTTCGCAGCGCGATACGTTATTAGGTGATTTCGTAGCGCATCATTCAAAATTTAAACTGACCGCGCTGCGAAATCAGAGATTCGTGCATTCCACAGCGAATCTTTCCCAAATGTCAAATCCGTTAAGTTAATCTATGGCTGCGTCATTCTTTGTCAGTTCATGCACTTCACATATCACGTCCCACCACCCATCTCCATTATCATAACCATTAGGTACATTGATACACACGGAATTCAAGTTCCAAGGAAAGCCACCTATGCACAAGTTTTAATGATGATTGTAAGCTTTGCTTGAGTAACAAATATGCAAGATTTCAAATTAAAAAAACATTGTCATCAAGCGAGGCAGCCAATCAAGCGAGGCAGCAAATCAAGTGAGGCAGCAAATCAGGGGAGGCAGAAATTCAAGAGAGGCAGAATTTGCAATTTGAACAACACTAGCATTCCTTGCCTACAGGTCACTGAAACTTCATGGAGGGATCAGTAGAAAGGAAAGAACATAGATCAGGAAAATGCCTGAGAAACGAGCATGAAGGTTTGGATATAACATTGAAGAACAGAGAGGTTGAGAAGGCATTTAAACAAGTTGGATGTTGGAAATTTTGCAAGAAGCTACAAGGAGGTCATGCACAAGTGACTAAAGAATTTGCATTGAATTTTACAAGATTAAACTCAAAGGTTGGTATGATGGAATTGCAGGTCTCATCAGACATGATATCCACAATTACAGAGATTCCTAGAGGGCAAGAAAATTGGTTCAAGAATTTCAAATTTGACATGAACCCATGTAAAGAATTTCTAAAGAAGGAATTCATTAACTCGGATTTGAACAAGTCTGTTCCTAGGAGCTATGTCAAAGAGTCCTATGCACATTTGCTCACCTGTATTCAAAAATACCTGACCTATGAAGGAAGATATAACAAGGTGTATTCGTACCATTTCAAACTTTTATTTCATTTTATAGGGAAGGCATCTATTGATCTACCTTTTTACTTATTCCGCAGTTTGAGTAAAATGTGTGACAAGGTACAATTGAGAAAAGAGGCTTGTGAAACTTCTTTGTTTCACCATGGCTTGATTAAGCTACTTGTATTGCATGAAATTCAAAGGGTAGGCAGAGACTGGGATACATTTATATTCATGGCTGGTTTCAAGAGCAAGACCGGTCTCAACCCGCTAGCTACAAGAGATATTTCAACAACAGGTCCTCAAGCAGAAACAAGAGCCAAGAGGTTTTCAAAGTTAAAGGCAAGAAAGCAAGTAAAGGAATCCACCAAGCCACTAATTATTCAGGAAACACCCTTGTAGTCCCTTAAAGAGTAAATTCAGGATAAGGAAACTGCACATGAATCAAGCACAGGTGAAGGAGTTAAAAGAAAAAGAACAAGGAGCCAGGTAGCAAAAGAAAAGGGTAAGTCAGTGGCTATTGAAGAAAGTCCTGTTTCAAAGGGATATTTAAATGATTTATTACAAGCAATTGACATTGAAGAGTCCCCACTGGTTCAAGCTAATTTGATACAGTTACGAAAAGAGAAGATTAAGAAGGCAAAAGCCTCAAAGAAACTTAAGTTTGATGATCAAGCTGAACAATTTGTTTTCAAACCCAGGAGACCCATAACAAGGAAGTTCAAACAGGTGCAGGAGGTGTCACCAAGGGCATATGAAATAGAGGAGGAGACACAGCCTCATGAAAGAAAAGATAAAGGAAAAACAGTTTCCACTCAAAAAGAAGGCAGTGTGGAAAACTTGAAGAGAAGATTGGAATCTGCCAACTTTGAGATTGCTAGATTAAAGAAAATTGCTAGGAAATTTGCAGCTAAGGAGGCCTATTTTAATCAAATGCAGGCTCGATGGGAAGATCAAACTTTTAAAATTCCTGAAGTGGTTGACTTTAATGTTCAATTCCGTAGCTGGACTACTCCTGCAATAAAAGAAGCTCAATTTATCAGAAAAGTCAATATAAACCTCAGGTCTGGGATCAAAGTATTGAGAAAACAATTTGAAGGCTTAAAGATTCAATTGGACCAGCAAAAAGGATCTCCATAAAGAGAACCCACTTCAAGTAAGGAGATATTTCAAAGTTTTGATAAGTTTTGCTTGGTATAATTTTTCCAAACACCCCCATTCAATTTTTGAAGGTCTTGAGACAGTTGCAAGAATGTTTTAACAACAAAGTGCTCAAATAGCAAAGTTTTGGGTTGAAACTGTGATTTTTGAAACAACTCAGCAGTTTTGTAGCGCGCTACGAAACTGCTGAAGGTGATGACCAGAGCTCAGCAGTTTCGTAGCGCGCTACGAAACTGCTGAAGCTAAATATCCAATATCAATAAACTAGTTTTGAAATGTAAGCGGGAAATTTTGAAAGGTGAATATATACAAGGCATCATCTGAAGCTTCAACATTCAACCAGGTTAAGACAGGTGGAGAAAATATGGATTTGGATCCAACTTTAGATTTTTGTCATAAAGTGAGCACATTTACCACAGTTCAAAATATGTCAAAACAACTTAAAGGATTTTTTGCTTTTGAATATAAAGGAGGTAGCACATCAAGGACGTGGCCATCTGTCACATTTTGGAAAATAAAAAATGAAGGACATGCTTTTGTGGATTCGAAAATTGTAAGGCAAACTAAAGACCGATGAGCAAGGGTAGTTTCTTATATTTCAGGACAATGGAGAAGATGTGGCATGGAAGACCAGCATGGAGCCTTGAACATCCATCACAGCCAAACTGAAAAAGGACCAGATGTCAAAGAATAAGAACCATTGTAACCAAGGCTATTATTAGCATAACATGGTGTTAGAATCTACTTGATTTAGATCTCTGGAAAGGCTAGTTGAAGTTTGTTACATTTAATAGGCAGTTAAAAGTTGAATAGGTGTCATTAGAAGTAGATTTTGAGTTCCCCTCATGCTTGAGGAGGAATCTCAATCAGGTAGAAGATCTCTATAAATAGGAGAAAGAGTAATGTACAAGGGGTTGGAAAATTTATTGACAAAAATTTGATATTTGGCTTATGTAAATACTCTGTTTTGGTAATACAAGTTTGGCTTTGCTTCTTAGGACTCATGAGGGATTTGATGTTTAGAATGTGTGGTATTGTTCTTTTCCTAATATATGCAGTGGTATGAATGTGTAATCACTTAGAATTCACTTATAGTGCTCTAATTTCCTGTATACATTCATAGACTGTGTGGTCCCATATGTTCTTGGTATGTTCTGAATGTGTTAAATGCTGAATGCCTTGAATTCTATGTAAGGTTAATACCATTGTTATACTGAAATGATGTTGACTCCATAAGCCCAATGGATAGTTGCTAAATGTGTTTCCACTATTCATATTGTTTACATTTGTTTCACAAGAGTTAGCCATCTTAACGATAATAAAAAACATTAACCCTTTGAGAGAGCCCTCTCTGGTTGGGGAGGCTAAGCCTCAGCCTAAAGTAGGTCTGAAATAGTTACTTGAAGTCTTCCTGGTCTGCAGCCTTCCAGGGTCAGATTTTGAGATAACACCTTCATTGACCAAGTCCTAGATGGCCTTGTAGGGAATAAATTCTTCTTCTTCCTGGATGGATTTAGTGGATACGATCAAATCCAGATTAGCCTCGAAGACCAAAACAAGGCCACATTCACGTGTCCTTGGGGTATATTTTCTTATAGAGTTATTCCATTTGTTTTGTGCAATGTCCATGCTACTTTCCAGAGGGAAGTTTTGAGTCTTTTTGCTAAATTGGTTCATGATTATGTAGAAATATACATGGATGATTTCACTTCTTATGGATGTGACTTCCATGAAGCTCTCTCCAATCTGTGTAAGGTTTTGAAAAAATGCATTGAAACGAATCTATATCTAAGCCTTGAGAAATGTGAATTCTTGATGAATGAGGGGATTATCCTTGGCCATTCCATCTACAAGGAAGGGATACCAGTAGACCCAAATAAAATTTCCATTATCAAGAGGGTCCTTATCCCTCAGAAGCAAAGGGATGCCAAGAACTTCTTAGGACTAGTAGGGTATTATAGGAGATTCATCCAAGACTTTAGTAAAGTGGCTTCACCTTTGTTTGGCTTACTGGCCAAAGATGGAGATTTCTATTGGACTAGTAATTTTCAAGAGGCCCTTGAAGTGTTGAAAGAAAATTTGATTACTGCACCCATCCTAAGAGGTCCCAATTGGGAATTTCCTTTCCATATCCATACTGATGAATTAGATAAAGTTGTGAGGGGATGTTTGGAACAATTATAGGATAAATTTTCCTTATGCCATTTACTTCATTAGTAAGAAATTGTCTAACGCCAAGATGAATTACACTATCACTGAAAAATAGCTCTTAGTAGTACTTTCTTTAAACAAATTTAGGCACTATATCATTGGGTACCAAAATTTTGTTCATGCTGATCATGCAACCATTAAATATCTGATGAAAAAGCCTAATTCTAATGCTAGGATAATTGGGTGGTTGTTATTGCTACAACAATTTGATTTGACTATCATTGACAAACCGGGAAAAAAAATGTGCTTGCAGATTTTTTGTCCAGGTTAACCTTGCTTGTAGGTAATGAAGAGATGGTGGATGATCAACTGCCTGATGAGCACCTATTTTCCATCTCGGTGTTTTCTCCCTATTTTTCTAACATAAAACCTACTTGGTTACTGGGAGGTTCCCTCCTAATATATCATCCAGGGAGAAAAGCAAGATTGTAAGGAAAAGCTCTCCTTTCACTTGGATTGGGGTCAATATTTTTAGATTGGGACCAAATCAAATCTTGAGGAGATGTGTAAGAGAGGAGGAGGTCTTTGACATCCTCTTAGCATTTCATGATGGCCCTTGTGGAGGTTATTTTTCTGTAAAAATTACAACCTTTACAGTTTTATAGGCTGGCTATTATTGGCCCACCTTACATCAAGATGCAAGGAGATATACCAATACATGTGATTAGTGTGAAAGAATGGGAAAACCCACACCCATGGATGAAATTACCCTACAACCTCAAGTGGCCTTAGATCCATTTGAAAAGTGAGCCATGGA
This sequence comes from Pinus taeda, assembly GCA_000404065.3. Classification (NCBI taxonomy): domain Eukaryota; kingdom Viridiplantae; phylum Streptophyta; class Pinopsida; order Pinales; family Pinaceae; genus Pinus; species Pinus taeda. The sequence goes on from APFE030839975.1 coordinate 117,277, forward strand.
TTTAATTGGGCCAATTGATCCACCATCAGGGCAGAAAAAGTATGTCATTGTGTTCACTAATTACTTTGCAAAGTGGGATGAGACAAAGGCAGTCAAAGAAGAAACTGAGCAAAAAGTGGCAGAAATTTTAAGAGAGAACATCTTCTACAAGTTTGGGTATCCAAGGGAGGTAGTCACTTATCAAGGAGCACAATCCACATCCAATTTGATTGAGGATATCATGAGGAAGCACCATATCATGCACAAAACATCCACTGCTTACCATCCTCAAGCAAATGGGCAAGTAGAGGTCACAGACAGAGAACTGGAGAGCATCCTCACCAAGGTTGTTAGCAACAACAGGAAAGATTGGGCAAAGAGACTAGTAGAGTCCACTTGGAAAACCACCATTGGATTCACTCCATATGTTTTTTTTTTTTTTTTTTTTTTTTTTTTTTTTTTTTATGGGAATAAAACCCTGCTTTCTATTGAGTTTGAATATAACACTTTCAGAATGGCAGCTCAGTTGGAATTAGATGTCACCACAACACAACAAGAAAGGCTGCTCCAACTGAATGGCTTAGATGAGTTCAAAATGCAAGCTCTCTTACACAATGAAGTCATATATCTGCAAAGGAAGGCTTGGAATGACAAGCATATCAAGGAAAATACTTTTCAAGAAGGGGATTGGGCCCTGTTATATGATTCTAGGTTCAAATATTTTAAAGGGAAGCTAATGACAAGATGGTTGGGCCCATACCTAGTGGAAAAGTGTCATGAAAATGGATATGTCCAGATCAGTACCATTGATGAGGAAGACATTCCCTTGCTTGTAGATGGTTATAGGTTGAAGTTATATAGAAGTCTAATGTCCAAGGAGGAATTTATCATTATATTCAATAAAGAATTGAATGTGATTGGATGTTTCATAGCTTCCAGTCCAAAAAACTCATAATAAATAAAAGAAAGAGAAAAGATAAGAGTCTTGGATGAAAACCTCTATGAGGCATCTGAGGCCAAGTCCTGGGTTAAAAACCTCTCTGAGGCAGCCTAAGAGAAAAAAAAGAAAGATAAAAAATAATAAAGATCCCTAGGTGAAAACCTCCCTTGAGGCACTTAGGGCAAGCATGTAGGTTGAAAACATCCTTCGAGGTAGCCTGTGTGTCTCAAGAAAAAAAACAAAAAAGAGAGAGAGAAAAGAAAAGAGAAAAAAGAAGAAGCTTATATCGTATTTGCTAACCTTTCTTTTGTTTTGCAGAGTTATACACAATGGTGGATTTCATGGTTATTGGGAAAGACCTACAGACTATCCATACACCTCATATCCATCCTCTCCATTCACATTACTATCTCTCTCCACCATCCCATCATCAACAAATTTGAAATTCACCTCCTCTCTGTGATTCTACAAGAAGGACCTGTATTGCTACAGGAATGTCCTGTAATGCTACAAGAGGAGTCTTTGGAGCTACAGGAGGGATATTCGAGAAGGGAAATAATCCAAAAAACCATCCTGACTCTAAGAAATGGTAAATATGTTCCTCCTATGACTTTTCCATCACCCATCCATCCACTCATTTCGCCAAAAGTTTGTTCAAAATTCTACACTCTGTCCCACCTTAAGAAAAAACACCAAAGCTATCATTTTCTATCTTTATGGTTCCTACACTACTCCTATATGATTTTAACCCTATTCTCATAGCTCATTATCACCCCCCTCATCTTCCTCATGCCAACTGAAGACTTCAAGGGGGGAACAAAATATTGCTATAGGAAGAAACTCCTCCCGTACGAGCCTGTACAACCACACAATAAACACTGATATTATGTTTTTTTTCCCACCACTAGAAGGGATGTTGAAGCTCTTGATTTAAAACCATGAAGAGACACCTTGTTCTCAGGGAGGCTTTCCAGCAACAAAAACAACTTGGATATTAGAAAAAACACTTGCAAACACACAACAACAACAACAATCAAGGCAACATAAAAAAATGAAGACATGCAGAAGAAATAAGTCAAAGAGGTCAACTCTCTTGATCATAATGATGTATGGTCTAGCTCTAGCATGAAAGCCTTTGTAACATATTGATCCACAGGTAGGATCAGGTGTGGCGAACCTAACCTCCCCCCTTTGCATAAAAATTACAAAAATATGTTTTAAGTGAGAAAAGGTGTTTTAATAGGTTGGAGGTGGCAAGTGAACTTGGCCACCCTCTAATAGTTAAATCAAGTGTGAGTTAAGTCACCCATGCAATGTGGAAATGTCAACTCAAAACACGTTGGTGTCCTCGAAGATTGGGGTGATAACCATAAGGAGGGAGAGATGGTTACATTTAGTGGGGAAAATGGTCCAAAAGAAGAAACTCATGTTAATGCCAAGTCACCACAATGCTTCAATATTTTAACCAAAAAGGATATTATGTGTTGGATCAACTTCATTTACACCATCACTCATTCCAAAAACTGGTGGAGGATGGACGAGCTAGTGCATCAAGCTGCTAGAGTGCCACCAAGCAGTTTTGAAACCTACCTACTGTTGTCATGGCGAATGTTCACTATACCAACAAGGGGAACTAACCTGGTCGCAAGCCCCAATTAGACCTACTTTCATTTGGAATGGCTAGTTCCAATGGGTTTTAAGGGACCCCGTAAACTGTGAAATGCGTTGATAGATTACTTTTGGGAGGAAGACTTCAATTAAATCAACAAAATAAAACAGCTAACCTCTATGTATTAATTCCTATCTACACTACTTCTAACTACTCTAATCTAGTTCTAGCTATCCTAATCTATCCTGTAGGAGCATGACGAAAGAGAGGTTAAACATCATATATGAATCCCAAGTCTAAATGAATCAATTGCTGGTTCACATAAGAACAACGCTACATTAATTCTAAATTGCAATCCAATCACTCATACATGAATACACATTCCTTTTATGGAATTAAAGCTTGCCACTGACGTTTAACATAGTTTCAAATCAGGGACTGCTCATGAATTAACTATGATAAAGAATCACATTAAAACAACCAAAGCTAATCATAAACTGTAATTCATTAATGGAACAAACACAAATCACATTTATATTTATGCTCACAACAACATCCTGATTCTTAACATATAAAAAAGAGGAAAATCAATCTAAAGCACCGACCTTTATTGAGCTAAACAGTCTCTTTTTATTCACAATAATCAAAGCTGTTCTTCTCCAACCAAAAAATCCCTCTTCTCATCTTTGGAGGTAATACTTATGCAAAAGCCCGTGACTCTCAGTCTTCCCTGCCTCTTCATCTTCCGCCACTATTTTCGGTATACAAATCGAGTATACAGAGATAGGATCGTCAGCATAACCGTTGACGCGTAGAAAGCATATCTGCTGGAGTGCTTCATTTCCTGAGGAAGTGAATAGATGTTGATAGAAAGGGTGACTTTGTATCACCTCCCCATGATGAGAACCAGGACAACTTTGCTTTCGGAATGCACAGACAACGCGTGGGATGTCGACCTAGAATGCTGAAGGCCGAATCTTTAAACACAACACTTCTACATACATGACTCTTCGAATCCGCTCCTGCGTCCTTTACTTCTCGCCTGCAGAGATAGTTATCATTAGCTTCATGATTGTGAACAATATAATAGAAATTTCCAAACAAAACATAAATGGTACCTTCATTAACTTTTATAAAACTACGGGGAACAAGTGTGAAAGAAAAGGATTTACGCACAAAAAACACGTAACACACAATTTCCTACTCAATCCATAGTCTTGGCACGGTTTTTGAGGGCTTCAATTGGTCCCAATTGGGTATTAGCCCCTCCGCGGGTCGCAGTACCCATGCCTTCCACTTCCCCGATGCACGATTACATTATTGGGACTCCACAGGCCCACCTTTTACACTAAAAACCTGCTCCCTTTGTTATATCGGGAATTTTGGAAAACACGGGAATAAAAAGAAAATATCGCCCCAATCACTTAGCCTAGACCTCAAATTTTATGTATCAGGGCCTATAAATATTTTCGGGTCCGGCATATCACATATCGCAATATGCACAAGCCAGGGGCTTTGCCGATTGCGGTATGTGATACGGCCCCGAACTTGAAAACATATATATCATATTTGATAAGCTCTATGGTTCCACCGTATTTCCATGCAAATTGTGTATAAGGCCCAGGCTCCGCCGATATGCGATATGGCCACGGACCCAATATATGTATGTAGTATGGTTAATAGCCGTTGGGTCCGGAGTATAGTGGTGCACCTTATATATATATGCCTTAGACCTTGGCCGATTGCAATATGCGACGTGGCTTTGGACCCGACATATATATGAAGTATGGATAATAGTGCCGTTGGGTCCGATGCCTTATGGTATGCGTTATGCGCCAAGGTTGAGTGCGATAAGTGAAAAGGGATGATTTATGCATGTTTGTGAAGTTTTTCATTGCAAAGAGTTAAAATGGAAATGAGGTGCGATAGAAGGTTTTGTGTGTTAAGTACACAAACGACTATAGTGAGGGTGGGGGTGATTATGAGTGCGGGCATAAATGTACTATGGATGCTTATGAGCATTTGAAAATTCATGATGAAGAGAATGAATGTGGGGCTAGGCTGGGTCATGAGTGAACCATGCAGCAGAGATTTATTCAAGGGGCTCAACCATTAGGAATTGAAAATTTGACTTGTCATAGAGTTAAAATCACTGGGATGAAACAGATCATTCAGAGAGATGAAAGATCAGACTTCTAGGGGACCCATTCAAAATTTGCTACCAGGGAAAGTTTTAATAGGGTGGTGGTTGTGGCCACAACAAATGGTGAACCGCTGGGAAAACTAGTTATCTCTGTTTCCAAATAAACCTCAGATCAATAAAACATCAGGGTGTTAAGATAAAATTGAAATGAGAACTATACAAATGAAAAAGCATGGGTTCCACTTCAGCTTTAATTGCTTCAGGTGGGCTAGAGACAAATAGCTTTTACTTACTGATAGGATTTTGATAGGCATTCTCCAATGGCAGTATTGTGGTGTTTATTGACCTCTCTTTACCTGTTTCCCACTTTCAAAAATCCTTTTGTGGCCATCACTGGTACGGCCATACCTCTTTGGGTGTGTACCTTAGCTCTTCATTGTTCATCAAACTTGATACAAATATGTTTGTTTGCACTTTATACAAGAATTTCAGTGTTGTATTTTCATATGATTGAATGGGGTGCAGTCGTGGATCATGCCATATTTTTAAATCTCTTAAGCAAGGTTGGGCTTGCTGTGTCAACCGGTGCTCTGAGTCCAGCAACAATCCCTACTCTAACCGGATTCCCAAACAATCTGTCCTTCCAGATTGGCACAAGGACTTGACATTTCATATCTTTTTTTTCTTTAAGTCCTTCTAGTTTCAAGCGCAAGGACTAGAGCACAATTAGGTTTTCCACAGGTATATGACAGTGAGTTTAGCCCATGAAGGAGGTTTACTTGTGGATAACAGGTATTGGACAATTTAGTGTGGTGGATGGGACAGTGGAGAATGACTGTAAACCTTATAGGCAAGTATATGCTAGGTTTGAGTGGGAGTTATTCAAAATGCGGCGTCCCTCCATGCTAGTCCAGCTGTAGTTACACATTCTTGTTTTATGAAAATGCCCCTACATGCTCCAGATATCTAAGTTATCAACAGATCTTACCCAATTCTCCACAGATGCCAATGAGTGGCTTGGTTTGAATTCTATAGCTTATTTTGAAGTTCTCATGGGTTGATAGAAAGTTTGTTTGGTTTGCAAGGTAATGATGGATTTAGGATCAACAGATCCGTCAACATGTTAATGAGGGATGAAAAAGCCGAAGGCAGTGAATTAAGGCAATCTGAAGAGGTTTGAGAAGGTGAAAACAAGGCTGGAAGATAGAAATCAGATGGCTGCAAAAGACTAAAATTGAAAACAGCAAGAAAATAAACTTTGTACAAAATTGGAATGGACAGGATGAAAATGCAACTAAGCTAACAACAAAATAAAAGGATTCCTAACCTATTCAGGAGGTAACCACCGTGCGTGGCTACTAGAAGTATCTTTTGAGGTGTTGGTCATTAACATGGAGTTTTTCAGTTTCTCCTTGTAAAATTTTCAGTCCGTAAGTTCCCTGACCAATTTTTTCTTTAATTTGGAATGGGCCTAGCCATAAGTGTTGAAACTTCGTGTGTTCACCTTTTGGCTTGTCAGCTTGCCCTAGTTTAGGACTAGCTCTCCATTTCCTTGGGGATAATAGTCTGATGCGTGCCTTATGTGGGTTGGTTTATTGATAACAAATCCAGTCGATTTCAGAGATGAAAGGGAAGAAGCATTATCAAATATGAGGGTGTGAAGGATGCCAGACCTGTTGATAATAGATTTCTCCATAAAAGATATTACCTCGTCCTCATTAACCTTTTGAAGTGGGATGGCTTTGGTCCATCTGGTGAAGTAGTCAGTTACCGTGAGTATATACTTATGCTCCTTTTCACCAATGAATGTATTTTTGAATGCCTTTTCACAATGCAAGAATTCAGGGATTTGATTATCACCTTCAAACACCTGCCAATTTGAGATGTTATTAGGTACGAGTGGTATGAAAATTAATTCAACATAAAATTTATTCTTGTTCAATGTAAGATCAGGTGAAAGTTTAGCTGCCATATTAGCCATCAGATCAACATCTTGGTTTTGCCCTCGAGGTATATATTTGATATTAAAAGAGTCAAAACTGTCAATTAAGTTCCATACCTCATGCTGGTACCTCACCAGGTGTGGTGAATTGCAATGTATCCTTTTCCTTACCTGATCCACGATTATCTGTGAGTCACCAAAGGCTTTAAGATTTTTTACATTCATATCAATGGCTTTCTTCAGGCCTTGAAACAAGCATTCATATTCTGCTGTATTGTTGGTGCATGCAAACTCCAATCGGCTGGCCATCAAATGTTGGTTCCCCTATGGGTCTATGAGAATACTCCCAGCACCTGCACCTTCAAGGCAATTAGAGCCATCAAAATAGAGTGTCCAAAAGATAGAATCTAATGTTACATCAACTGAACTGCTATCTAAGAAATTAGTCCTATCATCTACTATAATATAGGACAATTCATCAGTTGGATTATGGGAGGGAATTTCCAACTGTGTGTATGTCAAAGCTTCTTCAACTGTTTTTGCCTGGAATTCTCCGAAACAGGTTTTGGTGGTACAAAGGTCGAAACTATAATTCCCAAGGATGGAGTTAGTAAACATTACAGGTTCATTGGGGCTGTTTAGTTCCGTTACCACATACTTCATGTATCTTTCTCAATCAACTCTCAGCATATCACATTTTCCCCTCTAGGACAACAAGATATGGGACCAATCAGTTGAGAAATATCCATTCAGACTTGATGACCAGTCTCTACTGAGCAACATTCCATAGGCCTCAGGTATATCAACTACCACTATATCAATGACTTGTGTGTATTGTGGTTTAGCATCCATTCGAATCAACACATCTTTCAATTCTCCAATCACTTTCACATTTCTCCTTTCTAATTGCATAATTCGAGTCCCAATTTTCTCAGGTATTGCATGTAGTCTTTTAGCAACAACATAAGGCATCATAGTGGATGAGGCACCGGAATCTACCAGGAAATTGTGTACATTCATGTTGAGGATTTCAAATGTGATAAGGAAAGGTCGCGTCGTAGATTTTGATTTTCTCCCTATCATGGCTGCACTGACATCTTGGGGTTTTCGATTCATTTCAGACAGAGTGGCTTCCATAGGTGATGGCATTTGGGCTGCAATGGAGGCGTTGATAGGTCTGGACAATGACTTCTTGGTTTGGCTGCTTGGGATGGCATAAGTTTTGGAATTTCTCTCATTCATAGCTCTCAAGAGCAAATCTCTTTGTTGCTTTAATTTCAGCAAATCAAAGCATGCGATATTAGCCCTAGATTTCTTAAGATCATCCACAATATTGTAATCAATGTTATAAACAGGATAGGGTAGAGAAAACATACTGGTTTTGCCATTCTTAGGTGGGAGCTTACTATCTTGAGTAGCCTTCGTTGCAGTGGGAGATGCATTTTCTTTCTCTGGATGGTTTGCAACTGGGGTATTTTTGGACTGACCACTGGGCCTACTCTTCTCAACAGGGAATTTGGTTAGTAGGTGGCTTCACTGGGTGGACATATTTCTTGGTTTGATCTATAGGCTTCATCACACCTGCAAGTGGCCCTTTGCTTCGTGTTTGGATTTCATTAGTGTATATTTCTGCCATACTATCTCCTTGGTCATCATCATTCTCATTTGTATAGAAATCCCATAGTACGTTGATTTATGATTTTTCTTCCAACGTCTTTTCTACTTGGTATTCTTCCTCATTTTCTTGTTCTGGATCTAGCTTCACTATAGGTTCTTGGTTAAGGAGCGATCCAATAAGAGCCATCTCTTATGTATTTAAATTTCCTTCATTGGATGGAGCAAGCAATGTAAGTGGACCATGACTACGTTCTGTCTTTTTATGATAGAAAGGTTTGAAAGGTTTCCTGTTGTTATACTCTCCTTCACTCTTGCTTGTACTTTCTCCAAAATTCCTTTTCATATTGATGACAATATTTGTCAACTTCTTAATGATTTGATGCAAACCTTCTACATCTGTGGTATCCTTTTCTTTGGTTTCAGCCTCTTTGTTATCATTTCCATTATTCTTCTTGGCTGCTTGAGAGACTTTCTTTTCTCCGGTTGTAGGGTGGCATGCTGTGGGAGTAAGCATTTCATTCTCGACCTTTACTGCTTCATCGATAGCACCTTGTAAGGTTCGTGCGTTACTCCTCTTGACCCACATCGCATTAGGGACAAGGAGAGCAGTGACGTAGAATTCCATGAGCACCTCCTCAGTAGGTCTAGCGGTGGCTGGGATTTTGTTGAAAAAGGTGTTGAATCGGATATTAAAATCCTTAACCTTCCCCTTGGTTTCCATTTTCAAATGGGACAATACCATGTGGAAGCTGCGCCAGTTAGGGTAAAAGGGAATAGGTGACAAACTATATCTTCATTAGCCACCCCCAGCACGCGCATGACCAGGAAGAATGAATTGATATGGTTTTCAGTGGTCTCTCCTTGCTGAGGGTCGAATTTAGGCAGTACCTTTTCTGCATTCTTGGGTAAGGGATGTTGCTTCCCAAGTATTGCCACGACATCCTGAGCGAGCCAGGGAGGCAGTGCTCCTGGAGGAGGTGGGACTTAGTTTCCACCTAGTGGAGGAATATTAGCCATATTGAGGATAGGGATGTTCTGGTTATGTTGTGCCCTACAACAACCCCCCCATTTCATATCATTATTATCCCAAAACTATAATGTGAAATGGGTCCCTTTTTAATTTTAATTGGTATCAACTTAGTCTTATTCAAAAAGGTCCGAAATAATAAAATAAAACATTACTAAACCTTTTTGATAAACCAATCAAAGGCCTTATATATAAATGATAAATCTTTTATCATTGCGATAAAGTGATCGCAAGATCGCAAATCGCAATGACAAGGGAAACACAACTTAAGGACCCATTGGTTTTCTCCGATGCGCAATAGGCTATCGGATATTGGCAATAATAAGCTGGTGCAATAAAACTCCCTTTCGCTCCGATGCGATACGATATCGCTATCGGCAATCGGCGATCAAACCATGCATGCTTTTAAAAGTGCCCCAGTCTATACCCCCGACGCGATGCGATATCGCTATCGGCGATCGGGGATTCCAAATGCAACCGGTATAACGATTTAAGATTTCCCCGATGCCCGATAGCGATAAAGCCAAAAGCACAAATTTCAAAGCAAATCTTAAAGCGGGTTTATTACGATTAATTCGTATTAAAAGCCTTATCTTCCAAAGAGCCATTCATCCGCACTCAACCGCCAAAACAATTGAGGCATGCTTCAAATAAATCATTCGTTCAATAATCGAAATGATGGACATTAAAAGGATTGACATGTCTTAACGACCATTTAATGAAACAGTAAGCCTGAAATCTTTTTATGGATTGTATCCGAGGCCACCTTATGTTAATCACTCACCATGCATTTATCGATATATATCTCATTCATATTCGATTTGCGCTATCATTTTCTGTATTACGTTCATTATCATTCCTGTGCAGAATTCTTCCGAAGTAACAGCTTCAAGCAGAATGGGGAAGAAGTCCAAGAAAACTGCAATTGCTTCCGCTTCGCCGGCCACAGGGCAACTCATCGTTGATCCATGAACTAAAAAGAAAGGATTAATATCGGATACTACATGCCTAGGACTCGCCAGAACTACTTGGCAAGGTACCTATAATTTGATTGAAGCCGAAGGGCCAATGATGATAGTAGTACAAGACTCAGTAGACAACACTCGCAAATCTGATGCTAATCTAAAATATTTAGCCAACTCTTTTCTTCATCGGATAGCAGCTCGGGAACAAATCCTCCCATATACAGATGTGGTGAGATGGGCAATTTAGGAAATCCCAATCACAGACAGAACGTTCAACACAAGAGATGGGAGAATTTTCGGTTCCTTTCAAGTTGAGGATTTGAGGCAAATGTATCATTTACCTGTGCCAGAGAAAAAGTATAACACGACATTTCTGGAGAAATTTCGAGCTCAGAACGAGACTGAATCCGAACCCATTCGGGACTGGAGACAAAATCCAGCAAAACACAAGCATGAATCTTCGGGTAAGTACTCGGTCGATTCTCTATGCTCTCCTTATTGCTATGCTGGGATAATGATGTGTAGGTTGTGGGGGTTACATGATTACGCTAATTTTACTATAGAAATGGTTTTCTTGATGGAAGCGACATGTAATGGTGAAATAATGGATTGGGCAACTATACTATCCGATAAGTTAGCAACCGCAATTCTTGATTTTAGAACCAAGTCCCGTGTCATTGAAAGGCTCATTCCCCCATTCTACTATAGCGCTTATATGCTAGACATCCTATGTTTCAAATCTGAATTTCTTGTGCTTGGATGGAGGTGGACGTCGCAAGACCCCACACCCATTCACATATATCATCAAAAGTTGTGGAAAACCAACTATAAGCACCATTTATACCAAATCTGGAACGACTTCATGTTGCCCATTCATCATTCTATTTTTAATAAGCCCACCCCAAAGATTTCCTACCAAGCAGGGATTGATTTAACATCCATAGGAAGTTGGGTCGGGGAGGAAAAGTTCACTTATATCAGAATTTTTGGCGGTCAAGCCAAACCTCACGTTCTTCCTTTATACATACCTGATAAACTGCTGCCTAGGGAGATAGCCTATCATATTATCTCTGATGGGGTTACACAAACTCTAAAGAAAGATAAGAAGCAGGTCTAGCCCCCTTTTCCCTTGAGATGTGGTATCTACACTCTACATGATTTCAAACATGCAGAGAAAGAAGCTGAAAAAATAAAGGCATTAACTCTGGCAACTCTCCCTAGTAGGCGATTTGATCCACGCAAAGTCGCCTATAATGCACTCGAACAGGCCAAATTGACCAAGTTCGAACATAAAGAAGATAGGTTCGAGGAATTTTTCTCATCGGCCGAGTCAATGTACCATGTTAAATCGCTCGCTATAATTGAATACAAAGATGAAGGATTAGTTGAATTCAATAGACTTAGAGAGCAGAGGTTGCAAACTCTGCCTCTAGATCTGTTAGCAACGACTCCAACAACAGAATCAAGCGAGCCTGAGCAGCGACTTGTTAAAGAACCTCCTGTTACATCAAAGGAACAGGAAGAAGTGCATGAGAAAATACAAGAGGATACCCAGGCGAAAGAGCAAGAGCAGAGCAGTTTAAATGTAAGTGAAAATACGCAGATTGATCCTAAATTGCTCCAGGAATGGCAACAATTTAATTCAATTATCGAAAATCTTGAATGCTCTAAAGATGATGTGACATCAAAAGAGGTCAATACACAGGAGGCGACTTCAAAGCAGATTTCAGATGAAACCAATGACCCACCCAAGTCAAAAGAAGCAGAAATAATCCCAAAGGATCCTTTCGACTAGGTTGTGTTGCAGATTGAAGAGATTCCTCCCTTAGACGTCTTCTATAGCCCAAGACATAAAGCTGTGGTGAAACGACAGAGGAAGAGGAGAAGGACTGATCAACCTTCCTTATTCCCAGAATAAACAGTGACGGGGAATGTGCTTTGGAAAGAGGAATTTGATCCCTCTGATGATTTAACTAAACTATCACAATATGCTGGAGCCTATTCGGCGGCAACAATAGACAAAGCATCAGAGGTGAGCAGTTTATTGAAGACAAAATACCAAGACATCTTTTCTCTACAAGCGCAACTATAATGACATATTTGTGTTTGTGCATATTGGAGTTACTATAAACTAAAGATCATGAAAACCATGAGGACAAGGAACAAAACTCAAAGGAGGGTTCCATTCAACCTTCCTAAGAGCCTTTTGGAGGGGTTGAACTCCCCTCTAGCAAAAAAAAAAGCCTACTCCTTTTATTAATGGTAGTTTGTGTTCATGTACATTCTTTGATGAAGACATCTAAATGAAAAAAATATTTTTCCTTAATTAAATCACTACAATAGACAAAAATAGATAAGGTCTTCCATCCACCCGTAACTTTGTTATTGATCAATGTTGCAACATTGAAATGATATTGTTAGTATACAAACCCTTCCTAACAACTTGTAACATAATTAAATGCACAATTCATTAAAAAAATGCATTATCTCTCTCTCT